>JAJEJH010000969.1:0-60097 GCA_026122585.1 Anacardium occidentale | reverse complement strand
ATCTGGTCTGATTGGCACATGGGAGGAACTCTGAGATCGCCGCCCCTCACTGACACTCATGGGACGGACAGGGGGACTACTACTGGCTTCATCTATGTATCTAGGAACATAGGCTTCTCTATCTATAGCATCGCAAGCAAAAGGGGTTAGAAACTCAAACATAGCAAAAACTAGAAAAGAATTACCTGACTGGTGCTGCGAGGAGGGTCTGGATGATGGCTGCGAAGGAGAGAAAACAACACCACACACTTACAACTCAATCTCTACTGAAAATGGCACAGAGAAACGCTCTGATACCAACAATGTAGGACCCGCCGCCCCGAGTACCCCTGCTACTGAAAGAAACTAATCTTTTATTCAATAAACTGGAACTTGGGTACCCGAGATGGGAATCCTACGAAAAAGTAAAACTACCTGCTGATCTAATTTACACTGCAAGCGGAAGCTGAAACTGAAATATACAATGAGCCCAACTGGCTTTACTATATATATATATTTGCTCTGTACAACTGTTTTACATCTGAGTACATATACATTTACAAAACGTACAAGTACAAGACCTCACAGGTCCAACTGAAAATAAAATACAAACTGGAGAGTGTGTGTGGGTCCTCCTCGCCAGCCTCAATCCACCCGCTCCTCGCCAACAGCAAACAGACCTGAAAAGGAAGGAAGAAGGAAAGGGATGAGTGATAAAGATCACCCAGTAAGCATTCCTTACTTCCCTCAACCCACGCAAGCAGCAAACAAGGGCATACATACCTGATCGGCCCTATTCATGCATCTAATCGCTTGCTGGCACTGAATCTGATTTATCTGATTACTGCTGTTATCTGATTATTCTGTTATCTGGTTACTGATTTCTGATTAATGCATGTCAATATGAATATATGAAATGACATACTGAGCTGGAATCTGAAAATGACTGATGATGCATGTATCTGAGCATCTAACTGAATGTACCCGAAGGTACCTGCTGTGCTGATCAGGCTGATGAACACAGAGATTCGGCATCCTGGCCAAGTGGGCTGAACATTCTAGCTACTGGCTAGAAAGCTGAAACCGATCTGCTGATATACTGTTGAGCTGACTGACTGGTGTCAGAAAGCTGGGTCCCACAGATGCCCCCTCGAGTTCACCCCAAAACTGAAACCCATAGATTGGGTTCTGACTGCTGAAAACTATTGAATTCGGATTCCCTGGATCCTCATTCAGACTATATGCTATGCTCTGAATGCATATGTTGCTATTCTTAACTGAATTCTGAATTATCTGATGTCTGATTGCCTTTGGATGGATTACCAAACCTTTAATAAATCAATTTCTGAATTTCTGGAAGAAACTGGCTGACACACGGCTGTGCAAGGAAAGCACACGGTCGTGTAGCACACACACACGGCCGTGTAGGCAAAGGCACACGGGCGTGTGCCCCAGCACACGGGACCGCGTGCTGGTCGTGCATCTGGGCGTGTGTGCTTCTGGAATTCTGGCCATTTCATGTAATAAATGGGACACACGGCCGTGTCTCTCAGGACACACGGTCGTGTCCCTGTGTTTTCTGCCCGTGTGTACTTCGTGCACACGGCCGTGTCCTTGCAGAAACAAGGGCACACGGGCGTGCTCTTGCGGGCACACGGTCGTGTGTCTTGCTCTGCTCAGACATGGCTCGCCTGAAACGCGCTGGAAACCAACTGATTCTCAACCAAACTGAAATTAACTGGAAATATGCATAAATGGCACTTCTAATAACACATATCAATCATCAATCTCAACATCCATCCATTGTTACTGATTCCACCATTAACACATCAAGTTTTCTCACACTACACACACACAGCAAAGCATGCATGGTTCTGGGTGGAAAATAAGCATGGCAATCAACATATAATCATCATCTCATCATCATACATACATACAAGCATAGCATCTCAAGCTAGGAATGGAAACTCACATTTCCATCCACATCCAACAAGCTGAAAAACTGAAGGAGAGAGTAAGAAACACTTACCTCTCGACATGGCTGCTGGAAGCTTAAACTCAAGCTATTCTCTCTGATCTCTGGCTGGATTGGGAGCTGCTGGAAGCTGGACTTCTCTCCTAGGGCTGGAAGCTGCTGAAAAGGAGAAGAAAGCTGGCTGAAATGGGTGAGAAAATGAAAATCTCCCGTCCCTCTCTTTCTTTAATCCCACCTGCACGGGCGTGCAGGCTTGGCGCACGGGAGTGCACCTGGGAAAATGGATGAAATCCATTTCCCGCGCTTTGCATGATTAAAACCTCCCTAAAGGCATCATACGAAGGCCACACTACTCTGGAAAATTACTAACTCACCCCTGAATTCTGATAAACTCCCAATCTATTCCTGAATTCTATTTCTAACCCCAAAACTCTATCCCTAAGGGTTTTTCTAAAACTGGGATGCTACAAGCGGGGTCTCTACTCTCCCCTCTCCAAAGATGAACTGATCAGGGTCTAACTGCAGTCTAACCTTTTTCTTTCTACAGTCAATCTCAGCCCCATACTCACTCAGGAAATCCATACCTAAGATCATGTCAAAATCAGCTAACTCCAACATGATCAGGTCTATCCTCAATCTCCTGCCTATAATCTCGATCTCATGATCTGACAGAATCTGGTCACTCAAAACCATACTACCATCTGGCATCTCAATATGAATACCCCTATCTGCCACACTAGGGATTAACCCTAAACTCTCTACTACCTCTCTAGAAATGAAACTGTGTGTGGCACCACAATCTATCAACACATAAATAGGAGTATTAAGGAAGAGCAACTGACCGGTAACTGCATGCGGCGCGGCCTCCGCCTGATCCCGTCTGACTATAAAGACTCTGGCTCTACCTCCACCCGAAAGGCCAACACCACCTCCAGATGCACCGGGACCACCTCTGCCTGCTCCAGCACCTCTGCCTGCTGGACCTGGAACAGGAAAACCTCTGGCTGGGGGACTGCCAACAACTGGGCACTCTGATGCCCGATGACCAGGCTGTCTGCATCTGAAACACACACCCTGACCTGCTAAGCACTCTCCTGAATGCCTCCTACCACAACTTCTACACTGCAGTAGATCTGTTCTCTACTTTCTGCCTTTTTCTGATTTCTTAGACTGCATGGGTCTCTTTCCCTTGTCTCTGCCACTGCCCCTCTCTGGAGCTCTCTCAGGGGCTTTCTCCGCAGGTGTACTGAATGCACCCATCCTCTGAAGGTAAACCTCTGATCTCAAAACTCTACCCAGGGCGTCACTGAATCTCTGAGGGGGAAACTGCCTGTCATGACGTCTCTGGCTATCGTTGGGTGCAATCCATGCACAAATTTCTGAACCCTGGTGATCTCTGAAGCTGCCATGCCTGGCACAAATCTCACCAGCTGATTAAATCTAGCTGCATACTCTTTTACTAAACTGGTGCCCTGAGTCAACTCGATGAACTTTTGAGCCTTGGCGTGCACCATATCTGCACTCCAGTATTCCTCATCGAATAACTGTCTGAAGTCAACCCAAGTCATACTACGCACATCTACTGATGCTTTAACAAGGTTCCACCAAACCCGGGCATCACCTCTGAGCATATAAACTGCATATCTGACTCTCTCTCTGTCTGTCATGGAAAACAACTCCATGGCATTCTCAACTGATTCGATCCAGTCCTCTGCGACTGCAGGATCTCCGGAACCAGTGAATCTGGGTGGCTGATGGGCTCCTGGCAGGCTGTAAATCGGATGCAGTCTCGCTGAACCACTAGAACTAGCTGTGCCTGCCCCTGAACTCTGACCTGGCTGATATGCAGACCCTGACGCCGGACCATACTCTGGAGCCTGAGCATACACTAGTATCTGAAACTCCTCTGGTCTCTGCTCATGATACTCTCTACCTCGCCCCTGACGGGCTCTACCTCTGACAGGCTCTGGAGGCCCAATTCTTTCTGTAGGCTGACATTCCTCTCTCAGTACATCTCTGACAATATTTCTGACATCCTCTGCTTGAAGAGAAGCTCTGGAGTGCTGGGACCGTCTATAGTCACTAGTGCTCATAGGTCTAATGGAGGCACTACTCTGCTCACTCACATCTCTATCTCTATGGGATCTCCTATCTAGAAAATCACACACAGAGGATAAATATAAAACATAAACTGAAATTCATACTGAAATACTTACGCTGAGAGGAAGCGAGCGACGGCTGCTGGGATAGGCTGGCTCTCGGCTCATGCAATTGATACAAATAATGCATGTGAAAATTCATTTTCTGAAAATGATTTTCAAAATCTGCTAAATGGCTCAAAGCAATGCTCTGATACCAACACTGTAGCGACCACTGCCCCAGGCTACTGTGCGCTGCAAAAAATATTGTTCATATAATAACAAAATATTTCTGAGACGGGGACCTCTACAGAAAAATTGCTGCTATAAAAAATTATCTTGATAAAGAAACTGAAAATGTAATTTACTGCGAAAGTAAATCAAACATAAGCGTGAAAACCCAGGTTGCTCATGTATAAAAATAAACTGTCATACAGTGTATACTAAGATGTAATACACACATATACATGAGAAAACTAAAGCATGCGAGCCAACATGCTATCTGCTATTACCGAGCCATATCCCCAAAATCTCGCAGCGGTCTCGCTCCAACTCAGCCACGAACTACTGACCTGAAAAAGGAAACAAGGAAAGGAGTGAGTGACAAAGTCACTCAGCAAGCGTTTCCAAACTCAACACTCGCAGGTCCAAACAATCACTAACTACGTGACTCGTCACGTAGGAGGTTCTGCTAGACAGTTTCTTACTGAATTCTGTTATATTTCTGTTCTGTTACTATTCTGTTTCTCATCTGTTTCTCATAAGATGCTGTACATGACAATGAAATGTATATGCTGATGTCATGTATGCTAAAAACTGTAAAAACTTGCCCTCAGGCTTGTTTTCTGAAAAACTGTCTTTTCTGAAAACTCTTTCTGATAATAAAACTGTGATTCGAAGATCCTGAATATATACGTATAGTATATCTGAAATCTGTATCAGAAAGTACTGAAAATCTCTGAAATATCTGAAAATATCTGTTGTGCTGGCCAGACTGATGAACACAGGGATTCGGCACCCTGGCTGTATGAGTTCAAAGTCCTAATGAATCTACTGATGCACAACCAACACTCTCTATTGAGCTTGGTCAGTGACCATGTCCTCTGGTGGACGCTAGTTTCCCTCTCTAGCGGGTGTGCGAACTCACAGGTGCCCCCTCGTATCCACCCCTATCTGATATATGAAAAAAATCATATATATATAACTAAAAATCATGTTGTTGGATCCTTGGATCCAGTCTGAAAATATCTGATGTGGCATGCCGTGCTAATGCTGATAATCATGCGTGAAATGCTGATTTATTAGCTGATTACTGAGTTCTGTGTGCTTAGAAATGGCTTAGAGTGGCTTAAATCTCTTTTAAATTTCATTTCTGTTGATTTCTACTGTGCACGGGCGTGTGTTCTGGGACGCACGGGCGTGTGTCAAGGCACACGGGACCGTGTGCCCCTCGTGCTGCTGGGCGTGTGCGGTTCTGGAATATTTTCATGCAAACTGGGCAAGGCACATGGGCGTGTGTACTCGGGCACACGGGCGTGTGTCTGCCTTCCTCTTCTCCCCGTGCTTTAGCAAACACGGGCGTGTGGAATTGGGGGAGAAAGCACACGGGCGTGTGTCTGGGTTTTCAGACGCACACGAGCAGCATGCACGGCCGTGTCCCATGCAGAAAAGAGGACGCACGGGCGTGCCTCTGGGACGCACGGTCATGTGCTCGACCCAGAAACTGCAGAAGGCGTCTGGAAATCTAGAAATTCCCACACCAGCACTTCCACACTTCAAATCATCAAACATAAACACATACTACTGCTACTAACATGCCCATAAACATCATATCATCATCTCAACACGCCATAACTCATACATGAAGCATATATATAATCTGGAAACAGTATATACGCATGGAAATCATGAAAGACCACTCAATCATCAATCATGCATCATCTCACAGCTCAAACATGCTGGAAATAACTCAATCAAGCACACATCAAGTTCACATAAGCTGGAAATAGCCAAACAGGCTCTGAAAACGGCGAGAGAAGTAAGGAAAACACTTAGCTCGCGCCATGGAAGCTCTATCTCTCTCCCTGGAAGACTCTGGATCTCTAATCTGAAGTTGAGCTGCTGGGGGATCTCTCTCTGGAACTCTAGGGTTCACTGGAGCTGAGGAAGAAGAAGAGAAAAGCTGGAAATAAGCTGAGAACTGGAAATCTGCGCAACTGAAAGGAAAATAAACTAATAAAGCTGGCTGGGCAAGACACACGGTCGTGTGTCCTGGGCACACGGTCGTGTGTAGTGGAAAATAGCCATTTCCACCCCCCACAAGCACAGAAACTATACTCAAGTCCCAAAGGACTTCTAAATAACTCTTCTACCCCCTGAAACTCTCAAAAATGACAAATCTACCCCTTGGGTCATTACAGACATCCAAGGCTACAACTTTTATGAAGACTAAAATTTTAGATTCCAAAAGCTACATGCCGCAGTATAGGGTAGTACAGGAGGCGTATAAAAATTCCAAAATCTTCAGGTCGTGACTCCAAGTCGTAGCATGATCAACAACATGCAGTCCAGAACCTCCAGGCCACAGCATGATGTCGCGGCATGACCCAGTAGTAGCAGATAGAACCTCCAAGCCGCAGCATGATGCCGTGGCATGGGCACTTCTGAATAGAATTTCATTTTGACCGAAATTCTTCCCTAACCCTAACTTTATATATATATATATATATATATATATCTTTGTAATTTTAGAGAAAGAGAAAGCCGTCCTAGGAGAGTTTTTGAGAGATTCTTCACACAATTTTCAGATATTCAATATTTTATTTTAGGGATTCAATCAAAAGTTTTTCGGATTGCAATTGTGAGAATATTTTTCATCAGCTTCAATAAGAGATTTAAGACTTCATCTGGTTTTGTTCTTATTTTTCCATTATGCTTCTGATTTGTTTGAATTTTATTGCTTATTTGTGTTTAATGATGAACTAAACAATTTTGGCTAAGATTAAGGCTAGCTAATTCATGAATATGTAAGGGTTTTCGATTATAATTTACTAACATGTTATTTCATGTGAGTTTTCATTCTAAACTTAATGCATATTGAAAACTTGGCCACTTTTAATAGGATTTCTACTGTGTGATTGAGACCGAGAGGTGATATTGCATAAAAGCAGCTAGAATACGAACCGTGGATTAATTAAATATAGAGATATATTTGATAATACATGCAATAGTCATAGGCACAATAGGCTTGTGCTGAAAGCTAGTGGATTCCATAAAACTTAATGTATTTTCATTTAATTTAACCTAGATAGAGATATTTAGGTTATTAGATCGTTAAATAGGATTAATATTGCTTGAGAAATAATATTGATCAATTTAGAGAATTCCGTTGTCATATGAATAACATAAGATATATACGCATACGAAAAACCTACATTGTAGTGAATTAGTGAACCCGAATGCTTAACATCATCTCACATATTGTTATTCGATTTACCTAGGCGTGCTTCTTAATTGCTTGATTTTATTTTGATTTTAGTTTTCATATTATTTTAGACTCGTATTTGATAGTTTAGATAAAATTAGGAGTGGTGCCGTCTTGGTACTTGCTTACGCGATCCCGTGGATACGACACCCTGAATACTTCCCGTATTACTTTGAACTAGTACACTTGCTAGGAAGTTAGGGTTTAAACTTTTAACGCATCAATACTTTAAATTTTACCACCCATTTCAGTCTCAATTAGTTTCTTGAAGATGAGAAACTTCAAATTTCAGTTTAAAAAGAAATGCTCAATACATTTTGTTGTAATCATAAATGAACAATAGAAAATATCTACTTCTATTCAAGGAACTTATATTCATAGGTCCACATACATTAGTGTAAACTAAATGAAGCTTCTTCTTTGCTCTCTAAACTACGTTTGACGGAAATGGTAGCCTAACTTGCTTGCCAAATTGACATATTTCATAAAAATTTCTTATCATTGCCATTTTTAGCACACCAGTAACAAATTTCTTTTCAACATTCTACAAAAACCACCAGTACAAAAATTTTCCATTCTTTTATGCCATAGAAATGATTGACATGTAATTCTAACAAATGTTTGTACATTAGAACTACTTAAATCACAAAGAAAATTTTTATGCAACATGTTTACCGCCATAACTTCTCTATTTTGATCAAATACAACATATTTTCTATTTTTAGATTCAACAAAATAATTTTCCTTATTTACAAACTTGGCACTTGAAGAAAAACATACAATAACTATTCCTCTACCCTTGACCGACACTACTCCATATCCAATTCTAACCTTTGAAACATTGCTCTTTTCTAAACTAATAAGGAGACTTTTGTCAAAGGCCATATAGCTTGTACACCAACTATCAAGTAACCAAGCTTTTGGTTAAGGTTTATCTTCATGGCAATGTACTATGAAAAACTAATATTCTAGTTGTTGTGACTCTTACAATTGATCCTCCATCACTTAAGCTTGTTGCTTACTTGTTTTTCCCTTATTCTTACACATTTTTTAAACATGTCTATATTCTTTACAAACTCTATATTGAATTCTAGGCCTATACCAACAATATTTTTACTAGATGACTGGTCTTTTTATAACATAGACAAGGTGGAAATTTTCTCTTTCCCTTCTACTTTCCTTCATTAGTCTCTTTATTTTCCTTCTCTTTCTTTGTAACCTACTAGTTAGAAAAACATGAGGAAGCTTGAAACCTTCCTTTTTGACTGTAGTGAAGCTCCCTCTATTATAACAGCATCTCTCAAGGCTTTTCTTTGCTCTACAACTTGCAAAGAATTAGAAAGTTCAAACTGATGTCATTTTTAACAAAGCTTTGGAGTCTTCCGAAGATGAAATCTTTTCTTTAAATTTCTCTGAAAGGCTTACAAGAAGCTGCTCAACAACTTTTGATTTATGTATCACTTCCCCAAGCAAGGTTAGTTAATTAACTACCTTTTGTAGTTTATCTATATAGTTCTTAACAACTTTTGTCTCCATTCTTAAAAGATATAATTGTCTTTTTAAAGTTAAAGACTTACACCTATTTTGACTTATTACTCCCATGGAATTCTAGTTTCAATGCATTTTAAGCTTCTTTTGTTGATTCGCATGCCATAATCCTAGCAAAAATAAAATTTGTTACTGTTGAATGTATACATGTAAGAGCTTTATAACTCTTTGACACCTCCTCTGAATGGTGTTTCAACTGGTTTATTGTCAAGTTATTTGGTAAAGAAGGAGGTTGTTTATCAACTTCAACTACATCTTATAGATTTAACTCTTAGATAAATCTTCATCTTTGCTATCCAAATAGGATAGTATTCTCCAGAAAAAAACTAGAGCAACACCACATGTAAAATTATTAGAAGCCATAATTCTGTTTTAATAACACTACACTCAATCAAATTGCCTCTTTTTAATTCTTTTTTTTTTTTTCTTCTTAACACATGCTTAACAAGGAGTAAGTAGCTATAATACCAAGTTGTTGGTTTTTAGGATATAAATTTTATTGAAAACAAGAAGAAAATGCAAGAAAAATAGAAAGAAAATATGAGAGTCTAGGAAATTAAGTTTGCTTGAGGAATTATCTCTTTTTTCATTGAATATACAAATTTATGTACAACATTTTACTAACTTTAAAACAACTTAAAATCAGGATCACTATCCACAAAAGATATTTAACCAAAAAGTTTACCTAACATAACTACCACATTGCACATTTAGTTATATCTTAACTAAATACATAACAAAACACTACAATGTGATTATGTAAGCATTATCATTAGCTCAATAGTGCACATAAAAATCATCCAAATCAACTTCATTTGTGGCAGTCTAATCATCTTGTATAGCTTCCGAATTCTTCAACTTGTTATTGTTTGAACTTCTTCAAGCATCTTCAACGTCAATGTAGTATATACTATAATTGAAAAAAAAGAAAGCAGAGAAGTTGGCTAAGATTTTAAAGCGCATGCCTTCCTTGCCACCAAATGTCCTTTGCTTTTGTTCAGCCCTTGAAAATAAATAAATACCTTTCCTTTCTTAGCTAGGCAGTAGTCACCATTATGGTTTTCAAGTTTTCATTAATATTTCTATCTTCAATCTTAATTTATTGTAAAAATAATCACAATGCCCAACTGCCTTCAAACATACCTATTGAAGAATCCAAGCTTTCCTTTCCCATTCACCATTACTAATATAATATATAATGTGCAAGAAGTTATATGTAGATGACAACAATGGCTTGTTAACTTAAATGGTTGTATGTTTAACTGTCGAAAATTAAAACTGAAACGGCACGCATGCTTGTAAATACCATGTGTATGATTTTGCAATTTCTTCTTCAATTTATCATACAATAACTTTTTATTAGTAATAGTAATAATCAAAGACCCCAATGTTAATGTTACATGTTAAAAAAGATAAACATTAGCCGATATTTGATTATTTAAGCCATATACCTTAGTAAGGGCAATGCAGACCAACCTTATCTCACATTTAATATGTTAACGAGTTCAAATCAACAACAAAAGCTTTGTGCCTTGTATGTTCAAAGGCCTATTGTACAAAATCTCAATTTGAAACAACATGCAATTTATATGCATCAATACTAGTCTCTTTAACAAACATTCTGCTACACACCGACGTACGTACATAGGCGTCAATCTATAAACTTAATTTTCTTCTTCCTTCATTTTTAACCTTTATCCTAGCAACAACAAACTCACTCGCTCTAATAAACATTCTTCCTATTTTTGATTTTTCCATGCATAATTATAGTTAGCTTTGATCAAGACATTTTAATACATTTAAACTGAGCTCTTCAATTTTCCTATATATAAAGAATAAAAGAAATTTATAAGCACTAACCCTGAGAAGGGAAAATTAATATTGAAACTAAAACAACGGAGACCACTTTCAAGTTTGACCTCATTAGTAAAGGATATAATTTTCTACTTAGAGCCTCTAAGTCTAAACTTTAATACCCCTTAATTGTTTATTAAGCAAACTCCTTTTTAACTCAAGTGGTGAGGTCACACCATGTTTTTTTTCCCTAGAAACACCAACAACATACAATCAGGTATCAAACAATAATGGGAAGCGAGTACAATCCGACTAAACCTTCTTTTGATATTACCATGTCAAGGAGAACCAAAAAACCAGTATTCAACGTCGATGATCTTACCAACTCTATTGATGAAGTAAAAGAAAATTATGGTCATAATTGAAGCAACTGATTAACGAGGATGAAATGTCAAAACAGAAGAATGGTAGAGAGAGCAAAGGCAGGAATTCTCTCGTTGAACATTTCACAGAAGAAGAGAAATAGCTTAAATTGGTGAAATTGCAACAACAAAAAGGAGTAAAGCTGAAAAGAATGGTAAATCGTTAGGTTAAAGTTCTAAGTCATCTGATCAAGGTGAAGCGCGACCCTGTTGGAGATTCGAAGATCTTTGTGTCATTTTACATTAGTTAGCCTACTTGGATAATTAAGTAAGTTTGGTTGAAATGTATGATGATCCATGACTTTAGGATCATCCCTCTTAATTAAGCATGGACAATATGTCCTTGGTTTGTCCTTGAATCACTATTTTGGTGTCATATGTATTGTAAATGCTGCTTGTATATATATATATATATATATATATGCAGAGAGCAAGGTAATCCTTAGCTCAATTTCTTTGTTGTATTTTTTCTAGAATACGCCAGCTTCCTTATTCTTCAGCAGCTTCATTAGTTTTTCAGTTAAGAGCCACAAAGTTCTTTCTAAATTGCAACAGACCCACATACTATTGGATCCACCAAAAAACCTTTTCTTCAGTTAAAGGTGTAGATTTTTTTTTTTTAATCGTTATATGTAAGCAAACACAATCCCATTGTTATAAATAGTTATACTTTTGCTTCTTCGTGTATGATCATTTTAACTTCTTGACAGAGTAATGTTATCAACCAACTACGATAAGTGCCATCAACTTAACTTTCTTCTAGCCAAAACCTAAAGCCATACAACCTACTTGGAAATATTCAATAAGGCGAATCCTAAAGCAAATATTTAAACAAACTCAAAATTACCATGTCAAAGTCAAAGCCAAAGCATACCAGAATCCTGTTGTCTGAAGGCAAAGAAAATAGAAATAATGTTACATTCCAATTTTATAAATTGCATAAATGAATAAGAATGATATTTTTTCACTAACTGTTGAGAATCAATGCATCTGTTTTGTGATATTTCAACGTATATGGATGTTTCTCCATTCAAAAATCTGAGCATTAAGAGTCTATCGTAAAATGTCTTGTTACGTTGAAATGCACGCTATTACTTCTTTTTTTTATTTAATTAATTTTTATTTTTTTTGGTTCCAAAATGCACGCTTTGTAACACCTCATGGAGTTGCATATGTTTACGGTGAATTGTCTCTTTTTGGACTTCATTCCAACAGGGGCTCCATCAAAGGTTTTGAGTATTGAGTATGTAGTTTCATGGTGTATGTGACGACCACTCCAACAAGAGAACAAAATGCTGGAACAAGACCCAAACCATATCTTGTAACCGAAATATAAGTACTACTCGTTGAGCATTTATCCAGGAATGTTGGCGAAGAACCTGTATAAATTCTTATAGTGTCAAATAGAATTTTTTTCAACTCAAATTAGCACATCAGGAAGGGAAGAGTCAAAACTGGCTACTGGAAACTTACACAGTATTTAAAAAAAAAAAAAAATTTGGCCTACATAACTTACTTTGATATGACTGAAGCACATAGAGGGCAAGCCCACATGACAATTTGTCCAAAAAGCTCAGTGTTCCACAAACAAATGCACAACCATTAAGATCTTCACCGATTAGCACATTTTGCATGCTTATTCCAGTTACCTGTTATGTTAATGAAAAAAATAAACAATGAAAACTCTTCAAATTTTCTTTTAAAAAAGAAAAAAAAAAAAAAGCATAAAACATCTTATAAAGGAAAAATAAAAGGTTGAACTTGGAAGCATTACAAGGGAAAAAAAAAAGCTAAAACAGAGTTTCTTATTAGAATATAGCATACCATCATTAGCGCATTTGCTATACCCATAAATATAGATATGACATATATCAATGCACTCATGCGTCTAGGTAAAACAAGGATTGCTGCACCACAAAATATCCAAATGATGCCTCCAGCTGAATAGAAAGCCTTCAGGCGTTGGCCAGTCCATTCCATTTCCTGTATACTTACATCTAATGGTTAAATTTCAAAATAGTAACAATATATATGTACACAAATCCTGTAAATAAATTCATCAAGGATCCAGGTTTCATGAAAAAGACCTGAAGAAGAATGGACACAACGAAGCTGCATATGTAGATGATGGCAGGAACCTAATGCCATCAATCAAACAATATACTTGGCTTAGTATTCAACTCCCACATCTAAAATAACTAAGATTGTTAAAATTTAAATGCTGAAAAGTGATGGGTGCCTACCACGGCTTTAGCTGATTGGGCCATTTGCAATTCATTAATGACATAGAACGCAAGATATGCCTGGACAAAGGGAACCAAAAAAATCAACTCAAAGTGAGAAATATATAGATCATATACCAAAATGTTGTTTATTACTTTGCGCAATCTTTAGGCAGCTACTATTACAGGCTGGTTTTTCAAATTAGAAAAGGAGTTTCCTATGATTCAGACCTGTGAAACATTGATCACTAGTCTGGTGAGCATATAAACAAGAGCAACTTGATAGTATAAAGTTTTCTTGAACCAGTACACCCATGAAATCCTTGTGTGGCTGTTTCCTTGTACATCGATCTTCAGTCTACATACAATAGAATTGTGTATCATTATCATAATCAAGAAGCTATAATTGCATAAAATTTTCACTTTTCAGTGATGGAAGGTGTCTTTAGTTTGTTTAAGGGATCAGCACATATTTGCCTACCATGCATTTTCTCACAGGCAAAGCAAGTTAATAAACAAAAGCTTTAAAAGAAAAAGCTCACGGAACTTGCCTTGTATTGCTTTTAATGGTACAAGGCACATGGGAAATTAGAATCCTAGGAAAAAGAAACTCTTGTCTTGATTTTTTTTTTTTTTTTTTTTGTAAGTAAAAATTTTATAAACAAAAAAGAGACAATGGGTAAACCTGAAGCAACCTAAGCGCATTGGAACAAATGCAACAAACACAAGGCCAACAACATCTGCAATCCAACTCACCTTTTTGAGGGTTTATCCAAGTTCCTACTAGTAAGATAAAACTATCTTGATTTTATTTTAAGTCAATTAACATGATAAAAATAGTCTTAGAACAGAAATAGTTTTACAATTGGCATATTAAAAAAAGTATTTTTGATGCATAGTTTGTATAAAAGATTATCAAAGCATCCTTGTAAAGATCTAGATACCTTGGTTCTTTGGTTCCAAGAAGAAATATTCCAACAAAGCAACATCCAATCAAAATTGATGAGTATGCGATCCACCTGTACTGCTCATTGCAGAGTACCTAATAATATTTCCCAAAGGAAAGCTTTTAACTACACAAACATAACTCTTTAAATAAGCTATATACCTGATTTTCAAGATCGGCATGTGTTTTTGAACTGCTCACACCAAAAACAATTAGAGCAATAGCATATAGGCTGAGGTTGGCAACCTGAAAAACATTCAAATTAACAGACAAAAAGCACAACTTTCATTGATGCTGCAAAAAGTTGGGGAGAATACTGTACTGCAAAACTAGTAAGCAAAGAGAAGAGAACCATTGTAAAAGCATTGCGGCAGCTTGTCAAAACTACCCTACTAGTTGAATTCAGGGTGATACAGTTTACCATTGACCTTCAACAAAGCAATTATAATTCAGAACATCTGTAAGCATAAGTAATTATTAATTAATACGCAAGGAAAACTTAATGAATGAGTGTCTTCTATCTTGTTCAGCTACTTGTTGACAAGGTGGAAAGAGCTCCTTTGGTGTCCCCATGCACTGATGAATGCCAATTTCTCACCCTGTTTAATTTAATGATCTCTCTAGGGTATGATATACTCTTCATTTCAGTCCAAAAGGAAGTAAGATGTGCTGAGTCCTATTATAGAAATAGAAACCACCAGAAGAGAAAACCTGACAAGGACTTTTTACTGGGTTCTATCTACCAAAGACGGTACGACATCAGCATTTCCATCAAGAATGGTATAGATCCAGAAAATCCTAACATCACACAGAAGATTAAGATCCCCCTGGTTCGGATTAAAGAAATAATTATGATGCTACCACAATTCAATTTACAAGCATGGAGCTATAGAGATTATTACATATGTGAAACCTGTGTAGCTGCCCAGCCTACATTAAAGATGGCAGCGAAAACACAGTATGAGATAGTTTCCACTGTCAGTGAAGATGTAGAAAGGATTCTACACGGTATGCAACCACCAAAAACTGAAGAAAATGAAACAGCAACCAAAACAGATCCTGCAGCATGCCATATTTTGAAATGTCCAAACCTGTCTATCTGTCAAATTATAAACATGTAAAAGTAACAAAAAGAAAAGTTTTAACCAAATGTACCACTACAACTGAACATAAAAGGACAACAGGAAAATTCCTAAAACTACAGAAATTTTAATTATGAAAAAACACAATCTGGATATCATCGTGTATAAAGTAAACGTGCAAATGGATTTTAAATATACATCAGAACTTCACAAGTTTCATGCTCCATGACAGCCTAATCTACCTCTGAATAAAATTGCATGTGATTCTCCTAGAAAATACATTCACTTAAGCACATGGTTTTGCAGAATAGCATGTTATACAATTTAAGCAACCTTTATTAGCAAGAACACACTAATGCAGAGTTCTGATTAGTCATTCTCTACATCACGCTGGACAAGAGTATTGCATAACAATGTTATACAATTATTGTTCAATGTCAAATTCTAATAACCAAAAGAAATGCGATAGGCCAACATCGTGAATGAAATATCTATAACATTTCTACTCTCAAAATACCAGTTCACCAACAAAGATGGTAGCAAAAGCATCAGCTATCTGACCAGAAAGCATAACAGCAGCAGCATTCCTATTAAACAAACAGAATATATCAGAAATTTTGAAAACTCAGCACAAAATTTAATATTAAAAAAAAAAACACATAAGTTATTGACCAGCACAATAAAATTTAATTTATGATCAATAAAGGAAATGTATTTTGAAAATGTAAGATATTGACCAGTGCCTGTTTCTGTGTTACACACTCTCCAATACAACAGACAAGTAATACCAAGCAAAAGGGCACTTCTGCAACATGCTTTTTAAAGAGTACAATGAGACATTTTTTTCCAGAAAAAAAAAAAAGAATCTCAAACACTCAGACATTATCTCTTCATCTTTCAATCTATTTACACAACCCTCAAATCATATTACCCATCTTGTCAGAAGGGCCAAGCACATGCTTCGCTGAGACAAGGCTGTGATAGAGATCAATCCAACCAGAAAACAGCACTGAAAAACTGGATGCAGTTATTTTCACAGTCCATATGCCCACGACTCTTTTGTGTGAAACAAGGCATCCTATTTCTCATCTAAGTTCTTAACATATATTTCTTTTTTTCCCTCTCCTTTGGTCCTAAATTTGTGGGACCTCTAGACAGGATTCTTTCAAGACATCTACATCATATTCCACATTACATGCTTATTGTCATTAAACCATAGATTTCAATGTGCTGCTGACACAATACGTAATTGAATATGTACAGACTATCACTAGGTACTTTTCACTTATCATATTCACTCCTCAAGAGGATAGAGAATGATCATCCTCCTGTAATTTTTATTTTTTCCAGACAAATGTCACTTGTCTGATAACAATAAACAGAACGTGTATCTTTCTCTAGAGGGAATTGAAAAGGAAAAGGTATGTTACAATTTACAAATGTATTATGTTCTTCTAATCAGCATAAAAAGGTGATGAGATACATACCTTGGAGAAAGTCCAATATCTGTCAGGAACAATAAGAGGTAAGTAAACCAACATGCAGCGGTGATGTCATTTAGCATGTGTCCCATGCCATAATAAAGAACAGACAATCTTCTGAGGGGATTGGTGGATGAATCATCATCTTCAAAACTATTATCCATTATGATAGGCGGGGTCATGGTGGAAACGCTTCAAAACAAACCTGAAGCATTTTTCTCTTATCAACAAGAACCTACGAAAGTATGGATTGGAGCTTTTTGAGCTAAAGATCGAAACCACCTTAAAGATGGCATTAGAAAGAACTCTCACCATGTAGCTTTCTTACATAATGAATTGGGGTTCACTGGCTTTGATTAATTTAAATAAGTAAATTAACTTGGTTATTAAAAAGCTCAAATCTAACAGAAATTTGAGTAAAAAAAATGTAGAACCAGAAAATTGCATTTCTTTTGGTCACATCTATAAAACCAGTTTGTGTGCGGGCTCCAAAACCCGTATGAGAAGAGAAGAAAACATACAAAGAACCTCAAAATAAGGAGTCAGTTGGTGACCATGAACTTAATAAACATGAGCTAAAAGTAATCTTCAGATAAAAAGTTCAAGGCAATGGCTTTCAATAGCAAAGCGGTACCAACTGTGAGATTAAGCTCAGCTTCGGTTGCTAAGGAGGTTCGACTTTTTTTTTTCTTTCTTGATTTATTTATCTAATAGGGAAGGGAATTTAGGTTGATTTTGTATGGTTTCTGGACAATTTTTATTCAGGGAAGTGCGATCACTGATTGAACTTTGTACAGAATTGCAGAAAATGGCCTAATTAGCATCCAAAGTTTTCGACCGCACAAAATCCAGCAGGATATGCAAACATCAAATCGATAAACCCCAATAAACTTAAAAAAAAAAAAAAAACTCAATCCAAACTCATTTTGATAAAATGAAAAACAATTTCCGGTCATATGTTTTCAGCATACTTGATTTTCCGTGAACTATATGTTCCCATCTATGATTCGCAATAAGAAAACCCCCCTAAATAATTGTATAGGGAAAAAATTGCATCTTAATGGCCAGTGAATTACAACTATAGTGACGTTTTTTGTATTTATAAAACAAGGAAGAAAATGAAAGACACAACACTGAAATATATAAAAAGGAAGCCGACATAGAAATTCATTTAATCAATTAAAGAAAGGAGAGACAAGGATAGAGAGACAAACTCGTAGAAGAAGAGGCAGAAAATCCAATTTGTTAGCAGAAGAGAAGATTAGTAAATTTTGTAGTTGACAAACATATGGAAAAGAAATGTCAAACTAAAAAGTCTCATATTGTAATCAAATATCACGAGTGAATGTGACGGTTGAATGGTTGGTGTCGATTGGATAACACTGTGATATAGAAACAAACACAGAAGTAATGGCACTATAGCTATAGGTGTTTGCATTGTTTGTCCCTTTTCAATCACTTACTGGATTATCATATCTCCTATTCCTACAACCAAACTTGCATCATCACACCAATTACTCCTGCTTTCACACTTCCTGAGCCAGTTCTCATTCAAGATTGTGGGAAATTTAAGATCAATGTAGGGCTTGATGTACCATATCCCATTCACAGTCCATGTTATTCATAAGGGCCAAGTTTTAGAGCAAAGACTTTTTCATTTTCTGATTATACAAAAGAATATTTGATTACTTCTTGCCACTGCTAGGGAATTAGCTAGCTAGTAATAACACAATCTATCAATAAGTATGAACTGGAATTTTCACATTACTTTACAGTTTCATTATCTCTTCTAATTCAACTATTTTCATCCCGATATAAAGAGACTAGTACCAGGAACTAATCTTCTTGTTAACATATAGTGTGATGTGATCTAGGTTCTAGAATTCATTAAATCATCTCACCGCTAGTATTAATATATCTTTGTTTTTTAAGTATGAATTGTTTGGCAAATGTCAAATAATAATTGTAAACCATTAATAAAATAGATGTCTTTAAAACCTAGAATATTTAGTTGTGGGAGTTTCAGCCAATAACACATTCCTATTTTTCATTAGTTATTTTTTGAGGAAGGTTTAGATAAAATATAACTCCGTTAATCAAAACTTTGTTAAACAAAACATTTAGGCAATTAGAAGGATGCTAGTTTTGGGCAAAATTTGCTATATCAAAATGGAAAGAGAATCTATGTTTAGTGAATTGTTGCAGGCTCCAAAATGTTATATAGGCTCATGACTCTTTCCTTATTCAACAACTACCAGAAATAAAATAGTAAACGGCAGTAACTGAGCAGTCTGCTCAAGGCCCAAGTTATTGAAGAAATACAAATCCATCTTCAGTTATCACTTTCACATCTACAAAGTGATAAAATAAAACAGTGCTCCAGAAACGATCTCCAGTCCCACCCATCTCTTTCTATTGCACCATTCATCACTGGTCCCTTTGCTGCTGCTGCTGCTGCTTGCACTAATGGAGTTCCTTGATCCTCCAGCTGAGATATCAATATAATAATTAATCACTTTGATAAAATTATTGAACAATAAAAAAAAAAAAATATACCAATTAACTTTGAATTTCACCAAATGATCAATAACTTATTACCGGTAGGACTTGGAGCGGGGCTACTAGCAGGATGATTAGAGGTTTTACCAAACTGGTAGAAAACTTTAGCTTCAGGGGAGTTAGGATCCAAGTGCAGAAGAGCTAATGTCACCATGAAATAATATTTGTGATGAGTAAACTGCAGAGATAGCTATTTTTCTTTTTTTTTAAATTCAAGACAAACACAAGTTAATGTCATCAATGAAAATGAAACTGGCATATACAAACCAGGACATTGAGAAACGTTAGCAAGTGCCTGACAAACAGAAGGAAGGCCTAAAGCAAGTGTAACATTGATGTTGAGACCAAGTTCTGGATCATCTTTGTCTCTAATAATCACGCACAAGCACTTCTTGTCATCCTTGAGGACTTGTCTTAGACCACTACAACAATCAGGTGTTGGAGATTTTGCTTGCCCTCCAACATAAGGCAAACATGTAGCAAGCCCTACCAACTCATTTGTGCAATCCTCCCTGTCTTTATCTTTATCCGCCAGTGCACAACTTATTACCATCCACATTAAAACTAAGTACTGAAACGCCATTGCTATGGGAGAGAAATTACATCCATTTTATTTGTAGCTATTTAAAGGATGGGAGCTCAGATTTGTTGGTAGAGGAAATAGGGACCCAATAACAATATAAAACTTTTTTGTTCCTTCCTTTTATAATTACAGTGCCACCGCATATTACTTTTTTAATAGTTTCCAATCTGAATTGAACGGACTAGTTGAGCAATATCGATTAACCAACATGTGGAAGGCACTAGTAGAAACACAGGACAAGGCATTAATTCCGACTAAAATTCTATAATCATTTGCTGCTAGCTAGTTTTCTACATATAAGTGAGGCCGAAAAATCCACAACCACATCTCTCCATTGACCTTAACCCAGCGTACCTACATGCATAGATAAGCATTGTGAAAATGTCTTGAATTCACACTTGCGTTGGGCTTGGCTACATATGCATATTTCTTACAATGAGTGATCCTCTTGATTGAATTATTGATTGAAAATTAATATGTATATAGCTAGAAAGCACAAGGAACAAATATTAAAGTGGAGGTGGAGCTGAAAGTGCGTCACTTCACCAACCCACTAAACCGAGGCAAGGAACAAGCGTTATCAGTATATTATGGGCTTCCAGGTAAGTGAAGTGACATCATTCACTATTTAAATGATCTCATTATACATACTTATGGCGTACAAAACCAGAGATAGATATATAAAAGATTATGTCCATGTATCAAAATTCTCTAATTTAGAACTCTAAACTTTGAAGAGAATTATCCCACTAGTGAAGACCAAAATTAGCCAGTTTATCAGCTTCTTCACGAAAAAACCGGATGGGTGAGCTTAAATTTTAAACCTTTAAATAATTCAACTGTCTGTCTTAGTCTTAGAGAGAGAGATAGCATATAGAATAGAAGGGAAGTATCTGTTATGATGAGCATATAAAAGAAGACAACATGAAGGTAAGGGACACCATGCAATTGAATTTGATTATCAATGGCCATTCCAATATTAATGATTCTCCAAAAGCAAAATGAAAAAAATTATAGTTTTTCCAGAGAGTTGCCCATTAAAAAGAACTTATCCTTCTTGTATATGATGGAAAAGAAGGTGATAAACAGGTTTGAAGTTGTTAGGAAGATTTCAACATTGCATGTGAGATGGGTTTTTACCATATCACACCAAGACGGGCTTATTACCTTTATTTAGTCATCCCAACAATGACTTAAAAAAACGTGTAAATAAGTTTTTAACTTATCATAAAGTGATTAAAAAGTCACTATCCAAATTTCACTTGAGAAAATTTGAACGAAGATGTGCAAGTTACGGATCACTTGCGAAAAACTCAAACCATTCTCATGTATCTAATGAATAGGTTCAAAAATTTAGATACAATAGTGAAAAGATGTGAGGCAACTATGTTGCCTAATCCGAAGGTTAACCTTCGCTTGACGGTTCACTTAATTGTGCTTTACAACTTATTAGAATTATCATATTAAACACATAATGCCATAAGTATAACATTAAAGAAAGCAATTAAATTACAATATAAGTAATTTAAATTACATTCGCCATGAATAGATTAACAAAGAACTTTAATAAAGTGCATAAATCTTGTGGAAACAAGGGTTAGGTAAAAAAAAAAAAAAAATGTGAAAACAGATTTAGGATAGTGCAAAAAATGTATGCGATCAAGCAAAGGTGACAGGCAAATGCATCCATTAGTGGGTGGGTGCCCTCCTAACCACAAGCATCTGTGAACCATTCCAACCATTTGCGCTTCCAACTCTCTCGCACATGCTTTCAACAAAGTCAATTTAACCCAAAGATTTACATGTTATAATCCTAACAACATATCCATGATAAACTCCTCTTAGACCTTATGCATGTAGTTCATAAACATAATCCCATAGACAACAATCGAACATAAAAATATAATGCGATTGATTAGTGGATGATCCAAGATCTATGGGCAATCGCTTACAGGAGCAAGCATCTGTGAACTGATTGTGTAGGTTATGACATAATAAATATACAAAAATCAAAGGCTTATTTAATCAATTTCAACACAACATTTAGCTCTAAGTAGAATAATCCTAATAAACCATTGGCATGCTTCATTATTAAACAAAATAAACTAACATACAAATCAAGTTAAACAAACAAGGTTTCTAGTTATTCAAAAAGTATGGGTCAAATGCACTCATGGTTACTAAACTATACACTATTGCATTCGCGATCACTACTTTTTAAAACGTTAGAAGAAAATCACTGAACTTTGGATTTCATTTGCCATTAAGTCACTCTCTTGTTTAGCCGTTTAAATATTTAACAAAAGCTAACGTAGACACTGATATGGATGCTAAACATTTTGCTAATGTGACATCCAGTCAACATCTATGTCAATAGTCATGTCATCATTTACATGGTAGAAGCGACATAGATACTAACGTGACATCCCATCAACGTCCACATCAACATTCATATTAGCATTTGTATTAGTTTTTGTTGCAATAACCTGACAATTAATAAAATCAAAATTTAGTGACCATGGATGCAATTAGTAAAAAATTTAATGACTTTGAGTATATTTAACCCTTCTTATCACTTTTTTTTTTTCTTTGTTAGACTATCAATTCTCTCACACTTTCTTCTCTTTTTCTTTCTTTATTTAAACTTATTTGGATTGATTAATCTATGGATTTAGAAACCAAACAATAACAACCACAAAAACACACTAAATTTTTTTTAATTAAACAAACAGTAAATATTTTTCATTTTCTCTTTCCATTTTTTTTATAACTGGTGAGTGATAATGATTATAAATTTATTTGTGGAAATATTTATTTTTAGTATTCTCATTTGTTTATTATTTTAAAAATTTCTAATTTGCATTTCTTTTTAAATTATACTTAATGGTTGAGAAAGTGGGTGAAAGGAAAAATAAATTGTCTTCTGTATGACCATGAATGAATTTAATCTATTTTCTCATCCAGAAGACACCTCATTTTTCCTATCATCCACTTTCTCATACATAATACAAACTAGACACCTCATTTAAAAATTAGTAATCGCAAACGTAATCAATATATAGTTAAGTGACTATGAGTGCATTTAACCCTACAAAAGATACCCCATTTTTTCTCTCATCTACTTTCTCAGCCACCAAATAGAATTTTAAAAAGATTCAAACTATAAATATTTAAAATAATAAAAAAATGAGAATACTAAAACGAAGTATTTCTATAAATAAATTAACAACTTTTGAAAACAACTATAAGGCAAAACTATAAAATAAAGTTTCAAATGAAGACATCATCTCATATATAAATTTGAGAGAAATGAAGTTTCAAATATTTAAACAAAAAAATAAATCACAATCAATTCATAATCATTATCACGCATAAGTCATAAAAAAATAGAGAGAAAAAGAGAAAATATTTACTGTTTGTTTGATTAAAAATATTAGTATGTTTTTGTGGTTGTTACTGTTTGGCTTCTTAATCCATAGACTAATCAATTCAAATGTGTTTAGATAAAGAAAGAAAAATTGAAGAAAGTAGAGTGAGAGAATTGACAGTATAACACTTTAGCAAACCGAAAAAGAAAAAAAAAGTTATAGGAGTGGTTAAATGTACTGAAGGTCATTAAATTTTTCACTGATTGCAACTATGGTCACTAAATTTTGAGTTTATTTATTGTCAAGTCATTGCAATAGAAACTAACGTAGATGCTGACGTGAATGCTGATGTAAATGCTGATTAGATGTCATGTCAGCTTCTACAATATAGATGATGACGTGACTATTAACGTAGATATTGATAGGATGTCACATCAGTAAAATACTCATGTCAACATTCACATCAACATCTGTATTAGCTTCGGATAAATATTTAAACGATCAAATAAGAGAGTGACTTAATGGCAAATAAAATCCAAAATTCAATGATTTTCTTCCAACGTTTTAAAAAATAATGACTGCAAATACAATAGGTAAATCGTTTAGTGACCATGAGTGTATTTGACCCCAAAAATGGTTAATGAATGACCCTGATTTGCATAACTTTTCTGAGTGTAGGGAGCAACTCTCAAAAACACGTGGTCTCCAACCTCAAACTCTATCTCCCTACGTCTCTGATCTGCATAACTTTTCTGACGATCCTATGCCTGTTTAATTCTCTATCCGATAACTCTAATCTACTCAATCATCAACTGAGTCATCTCTGGCCTCACTGCTAACTCTAATGAATCTCTCTCACCAATGTCATCCTAATGTAGTGGTGATCTGCACCTCCTACCATACAAGGCTTTGACAGATGTCATCTGAATTGTAGACTGATAGTTGCTGTTGTAGGTAAACTCCATCAACGGTAGCAAATCAGTCCAACTAGTCTGAAAATTCATGCAACAGGCTCTCAACATGTCTTCTAAGATCTGATTAACTCTCTTAGTCTGACCATCTGTCTGCGAGTGATAAGCTAAACTGAAATGAAGTCTAGTTCCTAATGCTCTCTATAAACTACCCCAGAAAGCTGACAAGAATCTCGAATCTTTGTCTGATACTATATCTCTGAGAATCCCATGTAATCTAACCACCTCTCTAACATACAAACGACCCAACTGATCTGTACTCATGCCCTCTCTGATCGACAAAAAGTGAGCAGACTTATTCAGTTTGTCAACCATTACCCATATGTTGTTATACCCATGTTGCACTCTAGAAAGTCCTGAAATAAAATCCATGGAGATACTCTCCCATTTTCACTCAGGAATCTTCAATGATTGTAATAACGCAGAAGGCCTCTGATGCTCTACTTTGACCTACTAATAAGTCAAACATCTGACAACAAAATCTGAAATGTCTCTCTTCATATCAGACTACCAAAATCCTCTCTTGAGATCTTGATACATCTTGGTACTACCGGGATGTGCTGAATAAATTGTATTGTGAGCCTCTAACAAGATTCTTTGTCTCAAATCTGTGTCATCTAGCACATAAACTCGGTCTCTGAACCTCAAAATCTTGTCTCTGATCTCAAAGTCTAGTATTATGACTTCAGAAACCCTTTGAATCATACTCTGAATCCATATATCTGACATCTGACTAACTCTGATATCATCTAATAGCGTGGATACTATCTAAAGTCTAAAGAAACTAGCTATCATTATCTCAATATCCTTTCTGGCAATCTCATGCTGCAACTGACTCTACACTAAAATCATGGATAAAGCTACTCTCATGTTCAAAGCATCAACTACAATATTAGTTTTACCTAGATGATAGCAAATCTCGTAATCATAGTCCTTCACCAACTCTTGTCATCTTCTATGTCTCATATTCAATTCTCTATGGGTAAAAAAATACTTGAGATTCTGATGATCTGAATATATGCAGTATCTGACAACATACAAATAATGTCTATAGATTTTCAAAGTAAATACTACTGCAACCAACTCTAAATAATGCATGGGGTATCTCAACTTATAATCCTTTAATTGCCTAGAGACATAGGCTGTAACATCCCAGATTCGGAGTCAGATAGTGATTTCTAAGTTTTCTAGGGTTGTGAGAGAGTTTTGGGGTGAAAGAGAGGTTTTTGTTGAGTTTGAGGGCTTGTGCATGGATCTATTTGGGTGGATTTGCATGCGAGCGCGGGAAAATGGCATTTTTGTAATTTTCTCGAGATGCACGACCGTGCGTGGTAGATGCACGCCCGTGCATGAGCATTTTTCCAGCTGTCTTGAGTTTAAGTTGATCTTATCCGTTTCCAAACTCATTTTCACCCAAAGTTTGGCTTTGATTTTCAGAGAATCTCAACCCTAGAAGTAGATAGCAGCTTCCAGGACCTTTCAATCAAGCTTGATCTTGTGTTCTTCTGGAGAGAGAAAGATGTCTAAAGGTAGGTGTTTCCTTCCTCTTTCCCTTGCGGTTTTGATTATGTTTGATGCTTGCTTTATGCATGAGTTGTGTTTCCAGCATGCTTGTGATGCTCTCCTTGTATGCTGATGATGATTTGAGATGATTATGATGATGATTGATGCATATGTTTATGCTTATGTGTGAGAAAGTATGTTTATATATGTTTATGCCATGGATTGGATGTTGGCTTGAGATTTGAAGTTGTTGGAAGTATTATGATGCTTATTTGAAGTGTTTGGTATGTGGAATATGTTTAATTTGAGTTTGGTATACGATTGTGGCCGGAATCGAGTTGATTCCAGGCGGTCATGGAGGTGCAGAGCAGGACGCACGCCCGTGCACCCGAGGCGCACGCCCGTGCTTACTGCATTATCTGCATGGTCACGACCGTGTTTACGTGCCCGTGCATGACCTAATTTGAGGGGTCACGACCGTGCATAGTTTATGCATGCCCGTGCACCTAGTGAAATTGAGAATATTGCTTGAAATTCCAAAACCTTGCACAACCAAGAGCACGACATGGTCACGGTCCCGTACACGTTCATGCACGCCCGTGCACATGACACGCACGCCCGTGCGTCAGGCCAAAATGAGAAGATAAGCTTTAAATTGAGAAATGTGTACAGTAAACCCTATCCATTGGATAGTAAACAGTAAATTGAGCTTAAATAAGAATACATGTGCATCATATGCATATGCATAGCATGACATGCCATACAGTGTTTTCAGAAACGGATCCGAAGATCTGAATTCATATTTTCAGTTGAAAAACACAGTTTTCAGAGGTGAATACGAGAGGGCACTTGTGAGTTTCAGCACCCGTGACACCAAGAGTTATATACTCAATACTAGCCCTATGTATTGGAATGTGTCGGGTTGCTCAGCTAGCAGTTTAGGTTTCCTTATCCCAGGATCAGATGCAGTATAGCGTGAGACGCTCAGTTCAGATCAGTTTCCAAGCCCAGGCCTGATGGCATCACGTGGGTCATACAGTTTGTGGCACGTACTTGCAGAGGAAACTCACATGGCCATGGTGTCGAATCCCTGTATTCATCAGTCTGCACAGCACAATTTTCAGCATAGCATGTACCCCAGGGTACTCAGTTTTCAGTACAGCTTTCAGATAAAGCTTTTATATGATTTTCAGTTATGGGATCCCAGGATCCAATAGCAGTTTTCATGAACAGTTTTCAAAAAACTATTTTCAGTATACAGGCCCAGGCTTAGTTATGTTTTCAGCATAGCATGTCATCACTATATGACACAGTTGCATATCATTCGGTGAATGATAAGACAGTAAGAAACTGTAAATGAACAGAATATAAAACGTATAAAAGACACGAACAACAGAACATCAGAACAGTAGAGATATGAAGTCAGTCAGAGTTTGTGTGTTAAGTTTGACCTCTCGGATTACTCTTCACTCTAGGTTGTTTACGTATACTCATATACGTATTTTACGACCCGGTATGAGGTAGTATCCGATCCGTGAAGCTGTGAATGCCAGAGTTGTTGTCAGTTGAGCCTGTTCTGTGTTGAGTTGTGGTGGCAATCCTTAGAGAAGGGTTTGGTTTAGGGTCTGAGGATATGAAGTGCTTATTGGGTGATTTTATCACTCACTCCCTACTTTCCTTTCTCTTGTAGGTAGGTTGTTGGGAGTTGGGAGGAGGAGTATGCTGCTATTTGGGATCCCGTTTGTTTCAGTTTTATTTGTATGCACATGTATATGTTTTTCCGCGAATATTTTTATATAACTCAGTTTTATTTGGGCATGTATATGTGTATGTATACAGTGTACCACAGGTTTTTCCGCTGCGATGTTTTCGTTCAGTTAAGCATTTCGGTTGGGTATTATTGACTATATTTTCTCTATTTATTTATTATTATATTATTTAAGCAGTGAATAGTAATACCCTTCTGGGATGTCTTACATAGGCAATTACTCTACCTTGCTGCATCAATACTACTCCAATTCCTTGATGGGAAACATCTGTGTAAATCTTATAGTCGACATCTACTTGAGGCAATGCCAACACTGGAGCGCTGGTCAATCTCTACTTTAACTCTTGAAATCTCTCTTTGTATAACTCGATCCAAACAAAATGAAGCTCTCTCCGAGTCAAAGTTATCAATGGTCTCGCTATGTTGGAAAAACCCTCTATGAATCTCTGGTAATAACTAGCTAAACCAAGAAAAACCCTAACCTCCTTAGGTATCCTTGGCCTCAGCCAACTCAGGATAACTTCTATCTTACTCAGATCTATTGAAATACCAACTGCTGAGACTATATGCTCGAGAAATGCTACACTGCTCAACCATAACTCGCATTTGCTGAACTTGGCATAAAGCTAACGATCTCTTAATCTCTGAAGAACAAACCTCAAATGTTCCTCATGCTCCTCTACACTCATCGAATAAACCAAGATTTCATCGATAAATACAACAACAAATCTATCTAGGCAGTCTTGAAAAACTCGGTTCATTAAATCCATAAATACTGCAGGAGCATTCGTCAACTTAAAAGGCATCACCACAAACTCGTAGTGGACATACCTCGTCCTGAAAGTCATCTTAGGTACGTCTCACTCTACCACTCTTACTTGATGATACCCAGACCTCAAATCTATCTTGTAGAACATCGCAGCTCCACTCAACTGATCAAACAGATCATCAATCTTGGGTAATGGATACTTGTTCTTCACTATTACCTTGTTCAGCTTTCTGTAATCTATATACATTCTCAGAGAACTGTTTTTCTTCTTTACAAATAGGATAAGAGCACCCCATGACGAACAACTCGATCTGATGAATCTTTTATCAATAAGCTCCTGAAGCTGTTTCTTCAACTCTTGCAACTCTGTTGAAGCCATCCGATACGGAGCGTTAGAAATAGGAGTCGTACCAGAAAGTAACTCGATACAAAACTCCAATTCTCTCTCAAGAGATAACTCTGGCAAATCATCTAGAAATATATCAGGGAACTCTCTCACTACAAGTACATCCTCGATAGTTGGCCCAACTATATCTCTACAAACCACATTAGCCAAGTACCCTACACAACCTTTACTCAAAAGTCTCCTCGCCTGCAAACAAGAAATAAGCGAGGTCTCTACTCTCCCCTCTTCAAATACAAACTGATCAGGGTCTAACTGTAGTCTAACCTTTTTCCTTCTATAGTTAATCTTTGCCCTATAATTACTCGAAAAATTCATGCCTAAGATCATGTCAAAATCGACTAACTCCAACATAATCAAATTTATCCTCAATCTTCTACTCATAATCTTAATCTCCTGATCTGACAGCACCCGGTCACTCAAAACCATACCACCGTCTAACATCTCTATACAAATACTCCTATCTGCCACACTAAGGATTAACCCTAAACTCTCTACTACCTCTCTAGATATGAAGCTATGTGTGGCACCACAATCAATCAACACATAAATAGGAGTATTAAGAAATAACAAATGACCGATAACTACATGTGGCGTAACCTCTGTTTGATCTCACTTGACTGTAAAAACTCTGGCTCTACCTCCATCTGAAGGACCAATACCTCTTTCAAGCGCACTAAGACCATCTCTGCTTGTTGGAATAGGAAAACTTCTACCTGAAGGACCACCTCTAATAACTGGGCACTCTGACACCCTATGTCTAGGTTGTCTCAATCTGAAGCATATATTCTACCCTACTAAGCACTCACCCAAATGCCACCTACCACAAGTCCTATATGGTGGTAGCTCTGTTCTCTGTTTTCTCCTTTATTTGACTTTTTGGATTGTATGGGTCTCTTTCCTCTATCACTGCCCCCGTCAAAACCTCTATCTAGGCCTCTCTCTGCAAGTCTACTAAACACACTCATCCTCTACAAATACACCTCCGATCTTAAAGCTCTCCCTAAGACATCACTGAATCTTTGAGGAGGACAAGATCCTGTCATGACGTCTCTGACAATGGCTGGGTGTAAAACATACACAAATTTCTGAACTCTGGTGATCTCTGAAGCTGTTATACCTAGGACAAACCTCAATAACTGATTAAATCTAGTGGCATAATCTTTCACTGAATTCGTGCTCTGAGTCAACTCTATACATTCTTGAGCCCTAGCATGCATCATGTCTGCACTGCGATACTTTTCATCAAACAATCTTCTAAACTCATCCCAAGACAAACTCCACACATCAATGGATGTCTTGGCGAGGTTCCACCATACCCTTGCATCACTTCTAAGCATGTAAGTGGCATATTAGACTTTCTCTTTGTCTGTCATAGTAAACAACTTCATGGCACTCTTAACTGACTCTATTCAGTCTTCTACTATTGTAGGATCTCTAGAACCAGTAAAATTAGGTGGCTGATGAGCTCCTGGTAGACTATAAATCAGATGAAGTCTCTCTGAACCACTAGTACTAGTTGTACCCATACCAGAACTCTGACCTCTCTGAAACTCATACCCTAGTGTTTAAAAACCCTTAACTCTCTGATCATAAAAATCTCTACCTTGCCCCTGACAGGCTTCACCTCTAACAGGCTCTTGAGTTTCAATCCTTTTGGTAGGCTGTAATTTCTCTCTCATAACTTCTCTGACTATATCTGTGACGTCCTCTGCTCTAAAAGGTACTCTGGAGTGTTGAGACCAGCTAAGGTCACTAGTGCTCATAAGTCTAATGGAGGCACTACTTTGTTCACTCATATCTCTAGGTAAATGAGATCCTCTATCTAAAAAATCATAACATAGAGGATCAACATCAAACATAAACTGAAATTATACTTAAATACTTACGCTAAGAGCAAGCGAGCAACGACTGCTGGGATATGCTAGCTCTCGGCTAATACAAATTATAGAAACTCATGCATGTGAAAACTCATTTTCTGAAAACACTTTTCAAATTTGCTAAATGGCTCAAAGCAATGCTCTAATACCAAACACTATAGCGACCCCAACCCCAAGTCACTGTACGCTGTGAAAATATACTGTATATCATAAATAAAATATACTTGAGACAGGAACCTCTACAATAAAAGAACTGCTGCTGTTGTTGGATTAAAAATTTATTTATAAAAGAAAGCTATAAATATAATTTACTATGATAATAAATTAAAAATGCTAAAATATGCACTTAAAAACCTTAGGCTACGCATGTATAAACATACTACTCATACAGTATATAATAAAGTATAATAATACACACATATATACATGAGAAATAAGTAAAAGCATGTGAGCCAAACATGTTATCTACTGTTGCTGACTCATATCCCCAAAAAAACCTCAGAGCTGTCTCGCTCCAACTCAGTCGCTCTCTACTTATTGACCTGCAAAAAAGAAACAGGGAAGAATGGGTGAGTGACAAAGTCACTCAGCAAGCGTTTCCAAACTCAAACACTCACAAGTCCTACACATAACTGGCTACGTGACTCGTCACGTAGAAATATTATGCTTAACTGATTTCTTATGTCTGATTCTCTTTAAATTTTGAAGTGCATCTGTTTTTTGTATTATTCATCATTGTATTCTGCTCTGTTTCTCATGAGATGTTATATATGACATGAAATGTATATGCTGATGTCATGTGTATGCTAAAAGCTATAAAACTTACCCTAAAGCCTGATTTTCTGAAAAACTTTATTTTTTGAAAACTCTTTCTGATAATAAAAGTTGTGATCCGAAGATCTTGAATATATACATATAGTATAAGCTGAAAACAGTATCAAAAAGTATTGTATCTAAAAATATCTGCTATGCTAGCCAGACTGATGAACACAGGGATTTGGCACCTTGGCATATGAGCTCAAATCCTATTGAATCTACTGATGCACAACCAACACTCTTTCTAATGAGCTTGGTCAATGACCACGTCATCTCTAACAGACGCTAGTTTCCCTCTCTAACAGGTATGCGAACTCATAGGTGTCCCCTCATATCCACCCCTAACTGATATATGAAATATCATATATTTATACTTTAAAATCATATTGTTGGATCCTTAGATCCAGTCTGAAATCATCCGATATGGCATGTCATGCTCAATGCTAATAATCATGCACGATATATTGTTTTATCATCTTATTACTGAGTTATATGTTCTTAGAAATGGCTTATAGTGGCTTATCTTCTCTTTAATATTCATTTTTTACTTTTCTTAAAGTGCATGGGTGTGTGTTTCTATGTGCATGGGCTTGTGTCAAGGCACACGAGACTATGTGCTTCTCATATCTTTAGGCGGGCTAGCTTCTGGAATCATTTCATCAAACTTTGGCTGGCCATACAGGCGTGTGGTGCAAATACACGAGCGTGCATAAGCTAGGCACACGGGCGTGTATCACACTGCACGGGCGTGTAACAGCCTCATAATACTCTCGTATCTTGCCTACATGGGCATGTAGAATTGGGAATAGACACACGAGCATGTACACTCGGGTACACGGGCGTGTGTCTAGATTTTCATATGCACATGGATAACATGCAAGACCATATTTTATCCAGAATTGAGGCCACATGGGCGTGCATCCTCAGGTGCACAGGCGTGTACTCAACCCAGATTCTATATAAAGTGTCTGGAAACTCAGAAATTCTCACACCAAACATATCCATACTTCAATCAACCAACATACACAATCAATAATGCTACTAGCATGCAAATATTGATCATATCATCATCTCAATCACGTCATATATCATATATAAAACATATAACACATGTATACAGAATGTACACATATAAATCATGGAAATGGCCACTCAACCATCCAATAATTCATAAACTCAAGCTCAAGCATACTGATAACATTTCAAACAAGCACACAAAGTTTCTCAAAAGCTCAAAACAGCAAGACATGCTCTGAATACAGTGAAAGAAGTAAGGGAAACACTTACCTCGCGTCATAGAAGCTTAACCTCTCTCTCTGGAAGCTTCTGGATCTCTAATTTGGAACTGAGCTGTTGGAGGATCTCTCTCAATCACCTTAGGGTTCACTGGAGCCAAAGGAACTAAAATAAGTCGGGAGCTATACGAAACTAGAAAATAAAACGTATTTATGGCTAAAAGGTAAGACACACGATCGTATGTCCTAGGCACACGGTTGTGTGTGTAGTGGAAAATCTCAATTTCCACTCACCTTCGCGTATACACAGAATATTCTCCCATAATACCTGTAGCATCCTAGATCCGAAAGCTTTTTCGGTTAGAGTTTCGGGGTTAGAAATCAAATTTAGAGAGAGATTGGGAGTCTGGTAAGTTCAGGGGTGCGTTGGTAAGTTTTCGAAGCCATGTGGCTTCCGTTTAAATCCTTTCGGAAGGATTCGATCAGGCGAGCGAGCGGGAAATAAGTGATGCTTATTTTTTCTAGTGTACGACCGTGCATTATTGGTGCACGCCTGTGCGTGGCATAGTATATAAGTGAGCCATGAGCATTATGTCATTTTTCTCACCCAAGTTTTCTCTTTAGCCAAAATTTCTCTCTTCCTTGCAGCTCCTCCCATCCTTAGAGAGGAAATCCAGCAGCTGGTTCCTCTTAATCCGGTTAGAGAGCAAAGAGATTAGTGTTAAGAGAAGCCTTCCGAAGCATGGAGAGAGGTAAGTGTTCCCTTACCTTTTCCTTGAGTTTCTCGGCTTGTTTTGTGCCTCTTGATGCCATGGATGTGTTCTTTGCATGTTGATGATTGTTTGGGATGCTTATATTGCCTTGCATGTTGATTTGGATGATAAATTTCCACCCTTGAAGCATGCATGTGTGTATGTATGGCTTTAGAAAGAGAAAGGAGAAGTTTCCATGGCAAATTTGTGATGAATGAGTGCATGTTGCATGTGAAGCCTAAATTGTGGTAGTTGATGTGCTGGGAATGTATATTTGAAGTGTTATTACAATTGGATGTGTTTTGGTTGGTCGTCTTGTGCATTTTCCAAGCGGTGCTTTGTTGAAGAACCAGACTTACGACCGTGTGCATGCATGGCACGGCCATGAGCCTGTGTTTCTCCATATGCACGCCCGTGTGCACGACGTGTGCACAACCAGAAAATGTACATGCACGCCCGTGTGTCCGCATATGCACGCCCGTGCGTAGGCATTTTCAGTGAAGATGAACAGTGAATTCTAGTAGCTTGCACGACCAGCGCATGGTCCCGTGGGTCCTAGCTCACGCCCGTGCATCAGCAGTTTTCATAAAAAAAAAATAATAGTATTAAATGAGTAATTAAGCATGCGAATATCGAACAAGGGCTAATTGGCTTCAGATAAGCATCAGATGAGCATGAAATCAGATAATAAGCTGCATATGCATATCATTGCATTTCATGTAACTTCAGAGAGGATCAAGGGATTCGGATTCAACAGTTTTCAGAACCCGATGTACGGGTAAGAGTATAGGTGGAACATGAGGGGGCATCTGTAGGATTCAGCTTCTGACACCAGTCAGGATGCTCAGTAGTGTTTCAGTTTCAGCTCTCTGACACCAGTCATATCGTAGCAGTACAAGATGCAGATTCAGCTTTCTAGCCAGTAGCTAGACTGTTCAGCCCACATGGCCAGGATGTCGAATCCCTGTGTTCACCAGTCTGATCAGCACAGTAGGTACCATCGGGTATAGAGAGGTATTCAGATGCATGCATCCAGTATTTTCAGTTATCATGACATTACATACATATCATGACATGAACACATATGATAATAATGAATGAATGAGGTCCAGATGATCAGTTTTCAGATACCAGCAAGCGTATAGATGTATGATTAGGGCCGAGGCCCAGGTATGTTTGATTTACATGTTGTTTGTGCTTGCTTGGGTATTGACGGAAGTAAGGAGCGCTTACTGGGTGATCGTTATCACTCATCCCCCTCCTTCTTCCATCTTTTTCAGGTGGTTCGTGCTGGGTTCGAGGAGCGGTTGGATCGAGGCTGACGGAGAGGGCATGCACACACCCTGCGATCAGAATGTATATGAGTTTTGGACCTGTGTGGTCATTTTGTAAATGTTCTTGTATCCTGATGTACAAAAACAGTATATGTATATGTGAAAAGGCCAATGGGCCCATTGTACAAAACAGTTGTATATTTTTCAGATGTATTTCAGAAAAGCTTCCGCATGTGTAAAATTGTATAGTTCTAGGATGAAGTTTTTATTTTCGTAGGATTCCCGTCGCGGGTACCTATATTTTCAGGTTATTAATAAAAGCTCCCCAGAGTACTCAGTAGCAGGGGTACTCGTGGCGGCGGGTCTTACAATACCCATGTACAAGCCACAAAAGGCTTCTAAATGACTCTTCTACCCCTGAACCTTCTCAAAAGTCTTTCCTATCAAAGAAATCTTTCTTTTACCCTTGGATTCAGAACCTAAAAAGAAAGTTCTACCCTCGGGCTATTACATAAACGTGTGCACTTGGGTATAAGGCGTGTGCACTCGGGTACACAAGCGTTAGTCTAAATTTTCATACACATACGGGTGCCACACAAGACCGTGTTTATACATAAACGAGGCCACATTGCGTGCATCCTCAAGTGCACAGTCGTGTGCTCAACCCAGATTCTACAAATTATGTCTGGAAACCCAGAAATTTCACTCCAAACTCATCCAAACTTTAATTCATCAAATATATACATTCAATATTGCTGCTAGCATGCATATACCATCATAAAGTTATCTCAAACACGCCATATATCATAATTAAAGCATACAACACATGTATACAAAATATACACATATAAATCATAAAATTGGCCACTCAATCATCCAATAAATTCATAAGCTCAAACTTAAACATGTTGTTAACATCTCAAACAAGCACAAAATGATTCTCACAAGCTCAAAACAGCTAAACATGCTCTAAAACTAAGTGAAAGAGGTAAGGAAACACTTACCTCTCACCATAGAAGCTGGACCTCTTTCTTTGGAAGCCTTTGGATCTCTAATTTAGAACTGAGCTACTGGGGGATCTCTCTCAACCACTCTAGGGTTCACTGGAGTTGAGGGAAGAAGAAGGAGAAGCAAATGAAATAAGCTGGGAACTGCGTGAACTGGAAAATAAAACAATATATGGCTGAATGGCAAGACACACAGTCTTGTGTACTAGGCACACGGTCGTGTGTGCAGCGAAAATCTCAATTTCCACTCTCTTTCACATCATACTCGGAATATTCTCCCAGAATATCCATGTACAAGCCACAAAAGGCTTCAAAATGACTCTTCTACCCCTGAACCCTCTTAAAACTCTTTCTTATCAAAGAAATCTCTATTTTATCCTTGAATTTAGAACCTAAAAATATAGTTCTACCCTCAGGCTATTACATCAACGGGGAGGCGGCCACATCTGACCATAAAAAACGATCGAAAAGGGGTCGGTATTGGTCTTAATAGCTGTTTTCAATCATTGTTTCCGATGGAGGAGGCCAGATCTGGCCTTCTCCTCCAAAACTAGAGTCGGCCAGATCTAGCTGCCTTGGATTTAGCTACCTCCACCGAATGGGGAGGTCAGATCTGGCCTCCCCTATAACCAAGTGGCTGGAGACGGCCATTTGGTTCAGTTTTCAATGGCCACTGTTGTCAGCACGATGACGATAACTACTTTAATTTTTTTAAAATTTTAAATTTTTTAAATATATTTTAAATTTTTAAAATTTAAAATATTTAAAAATTATTTTATTATAAATTTTTATTTTTTAAAAAAGTATTTTAGTCATTTCATTTAAAAAATTATAAAAAAATATTTGAATTTGGATTGAAAGGTGGGAATATAAACTTTTAAAAGTTTGTGGGCACACCTCAAACTATGGGTGGGAACGAGTCCTTTGGCTATATATATATATATGTGAACCCAGCCGGCACCTTTCCGTGATAAAATAAAATTAATTTATTGTGGACTTCATCAGCTTTAAACTTAATTTTGCTAGTTCTTTACCCAAACGTACTTACTCCTACCTAAGATTTTCTCATTATTATATTTATAGTTAATTATTAAACATTAATAATAAAAATATAAAAAAGTAAGAAAATTCTCATTTATTAACTAAAATCATCAATTAAATTTAATGATCAATTTAAATATTAATAATCAAAAAAGTATTTTTGCCTTATTGAATAAAAAGAATTTAAAATAAAATAAATATTAAAAATAATAAAAAACATATAAAATTAAAAATTAAAAAATAACGGCTATTGTCATTGAAAACCCTATCACGTGATTAATAATAACCACTTGATTGACGAAAACGATTAAATTTGATAGTTTTATTTTTGGTAGAAACGATAGATCTAATCGTTTTTACTATCAACGACAATAAAAAATAATTGAAAATTATTGACTTTGTTTAAAACAATCATTTTTTATTATTGTTGATGATAAAATTATCAGTTTGATCATTTCTGTCATTGAGACAATCAAAAACCAGATGATTTTATTTGACTATTTGATTAAATTTTTTGTGGTCATTACTGTAGACAACAATAATAATCACCATTTTTAAATTTTTAAAATTTATTTTATTTTTATTTTAATATTTAATATTATTTAATATTTTTATTATAATTTTTTAGTTTTTTAATTATGATTATTTGGATCATATTATAAATATTGATAAGAGAATTAAAATGAAAATATTTTATAAATAGATTTTTAAATTTTTAGAAATAGATATATAACAATTTGTCATTGGAGGGATTAAGTCATTTAACCTATTCTTTACCTACCGTATAACAAACACGTGGACTTCACGCGAAGACCAGAGCCTCAAGGGTACGCGTCCTCTTATCTTCTCTTTTCACCCACCGTGTTCGTATTCATCTCCATCTTCCATTACCTAAAGCTACTAAAAAACAAACTTATCAGAGAGGAGGAGGAAGATTTGAAGAATGGGTGTGGTGATAATTGATGGATCAACAGTGAGGGCTTTTGTGAACGACGATGAGCAATTCAAGAAGAGTGTTGATGAGAGATTTGCAGCCTTAGACCTCAACAACGATGGGGTCCTATCACGCTCTGAGCTACGCAAGGCTTTTGAATCTATGCGCCTTATCGAGACCCACTTCGGCGTCGATGTTGCTACTCCTCCTGATCAGCTAACACAACTTTATGATTCCATTTTTGACAAGTTTGATTTGGACAAAAGCGGAACTGTTGATATCGAAGAGTTCAGGTCTGAGATGAAAAAGATTTTGCTTGCTATTGCTGATGGCTTAGGATCTTGCCCTATTCAGATGGCTCTCGAAGATGACGACCAGAATTTTCTCAAGAAAGCTGCTGATCTTGAGGCTTCCAATATTGCTCGTGCTGAAGCTTCTTCTTGATTGATTAACTCATTGTTTCATGTTTATGCCAAGCTTTAAATTTAATGAGAAATAAGTTCATTTCTTGAAACTTCATGGCTCCAATTGCATCATTATTTTACAAGATCAACATCCTCTTGTGGTTATGTGGCTTAATTGTAGCCTTCTCAGTCTCTGACATTTTTAGAGAGCAAAACTATTTCATAAAAAAAAAAAAAAAAAAAAGGAGCAATATAATTTGATGGCATGCCAATCAATACAAGAATGCTTATCCTATTTATTTATAACAAGAAGCCAATCACAAATCACAATGCATTCCACATCTGAAAGTTATGAAGCCAGCAGAATCCACAAGAAAACACAAAAAAGCCATGAAATTGGCACTGTTGTCATACGCCAAGTTTAAGCAACATACTTGTCTGGGATCTAAAATAATGAACTATTCACCTAACAAAAACTACAAAAGTTCAAAAGGTTAAAGTGTCTCTATCCATTTCTTTATAGCTCTACGCATCTCATTGAACATGAACTCCAGTAGTCTACAACCTCTACTTCGCTACTTAGATCATAGCTTTGATCTTCTAAATGAAGATCTACTTAAGATTTCTCCTATTTCGTCTGAAATCTTGTACAACAAAAAGTTGTATAATCTTCCAACTTATCTTTAATATCAGAGATATAAGTGACAACAACCGATATCCCAATAGCATAAGAATTACAACATAATTGTTCATGTGTTCATCATACAAACTATAGAGTATGGACAATTTTCACCACATATCACTTTAAATCAATGCCATAAAGTTTGGTATAACAATACCTGATGAACTTCACCTTGTACTGTGGATCTGAGATTGCAACACGCCACATGATAAAGTTATAGTTTAAATAGTATTTACTCAATTCTAATTGCATCTCCTTAACCATACTAGTCATAAAACCTTTTGGGCCTCTTATTGCATCCAGTAGACGAATTTCAATCTTTCGTACATGCTTGAAATATACATTAGAGGTAGGAGACCTTGTTTTAGTTGAAATATAATGAAGATGAAATGGAAGCTGGTAGAGTTGAGACTTTTTCTTGTAGAATTCAGTTGACTTGGATGCTTATATCTATTGATTTTTGTGACAACTCTTACTACAATATTAGCAAGATTAAAAGTAATTAATTTGAGCTATGTCTTGTGATAAAGTTAGGTGATGCTAGGTTGATATGTATGGCTTAAATATGAGAAGTTCGTATCCAATATGGAGGTGCATTAATGTGTAATATCCCAAGGTTAGATTTGTCTTTTAGGTTTCTAATATAGGGTTAGATTGAAATTGATGAGAATTCTAGGGTTATGAGAGAGTTTTGGGGTGAAATAGATGTTTTTCCTGAGTTAGATGGCTTTTGCATGAGTCATGTTGAAAGGATTCACATGCAAACGCGGGAAAATGTTAGTAATGCATTTTTCTAGCCATGCACACCTGTGCATATTAAGGTGCACGCTCGTGTGTGCGTTATGTTTCAACCACCTTGGTTTTAACTTAAGTTTATCCGGTTTCAGCTCATTTTTCACCCAAAGTTTCCACTTGATTTTCAAATATTAGCAACCCTAGAAGGGAAGATCAGTAACTAGGACCATCTAATCCAGTTTGAGCTTGTGTTTTGCTTGAGAGAGAAAGCATGTCAAGAGGTAGGTGTTTCTTACCTCTTTCTCTCTTCCTTTGATGTGTTTGATGCGTGTGTTGGATGAGACTTGCTTGATTCCAACATGTTATGATGTTTCTTACTTGCTTGATGCCATGAAAATGATGATGATGATGATGATGATGATATGGATATGTATATGTGAGTGATAAGTATGTTTTATGTGTATGTGCATATGGGTTGGATGATTGATTATGAGAAATTGTGTTATTGGTAGCAATAGCATGTGTATATGAAGTGTGGTGCATGTGGAAAATGGTTAATTTGAGTTTGGTATGCTTTTTGGATGGGAATAAGCTTGATTCCTACCGGCCATGGTGATACAGAGTGCGATGCACGCCCGTGCATGCTGCATTTTGTATAGTCACGGTCATGTTCACGTACCCGTGCATGACCTAGAATTGCAGGGTCACAACCGTGCATATTCATGTCACGGTCGTGCACCAAGAGAAAATAAGAAAATACAGAAAAATCACAGAACCATACATGACCACAAGCACGACTGGCTCACGGTCCCGTGCAAGCGTATGCACGCCTGTGCGCATAGACACTCATGCCCGTACGTAAGGCAGAAAAGAGAAAATAAAACATAAAATGAGAAATTTGCACAGTAAAAACTATATATTTAATAAAAAACAGTAAAATAAGCTTAGTTAATCTTACATGATGCATCATACACACAACATAGCATGACATGTCATACAGAGTTTTCAGAAATAGATTCAAGGATCTGAATTCATATTTTCAGAAGAAAAACATCGATTTCAGGGGTGAATACGAGGGGGCACCTATGAGTTTCAACACACTCGTTGCATTAGGAGCTATATGTTTATTATTAGCCCTATGTATTGGTATATCTTGGGGTGCTCAATTAGTAAATTATAGTTTTCCTGATCCGAGGATCAGATGTAGTATATTATAGTGCGAGACGCTCAGTTCAGTATAAGATTCAGAGGCATCACGTAACCTATACAGTTTATGACGTATGTTTGCATAGAAAACTTATATGATCAAGGTGTTGAATTCCTGTATTCATCAGTCTACGTAGCATAGCAGGTATCTTCGGGTATACAGTTTTTAGATCAGCTTATATATATATATATATATATATATATATATATATATATATATTTAGATATGTGATCCCAAGATCTAATAGTAGTTTTCAGAAAGTTATTTTCAGTATACAGGCCCAGACCTAACTATTTTTTCAACATATCATTTTCGGATGACATATACAATAGCATATCATTCAGAGAATGATAAGACAATAATGAAACAATAAACACCCAGGACATGAAACAACGTGTAATGACACACGAATAACAGAATCAGAACATCAGAATATAAGAACTCACATGATGATACGTGAACTATAGAAAACAAGCAACAGAACAGTAAAGAGATAAACAACAGCATGAAAAGTTAAATATCAGTATGATTACACGTGAGAACCAGTTTGGTTTTCCTCTCATGTATAAGTATTGTTTCAGAGTGTGATGTTGTGGCAATCCTCCGAGGAGGATTGGTTTAGGGTCAGAGATAGAAAACGCTTACTGGGTGAATATATCACTCACTCCTTAATTTCCTTTCTCTTGCAAGTCAGTATTTTGGGGGCTGAAAAGAGGAGATGGCTGCAGTCTAAGATTTTGCTTCAGTTTTGTAGCATGCTTCGTTTTGCATGCTTTTCCAATTTTCTTGCATGTGATTATAAATGTTTTATCACACACTGATTTTGTAAATATTTTTCATGTTATATAATAAAATTTTGAGCATGTATATATAGATGTATACATTTGCACCACATATTTTCCGTTGCAGCATTTCAGCTCAGTTTAGGTATTTCTGTTAGGTATTATTGGTAATATTTTCTTATTTATTGATATTATATTATTATTAAATTATAGAAAAACAGTAAACGGTAATATCCAGCAAGAGTGCCTACAAATGAATACCAAATATTTGATAATGTAAGCATGTGTAGTATGTATAAGTTTTTTTGATAAATGAAAGAAAACATGATTCATGTTATTGCATATTTGTCTAGATTTTTCTTACTTGATATACATATTTAACAAAATATAATACACATGAAGATAAAGATGCTACCTTTCTAAATATAAAAAAATCTTCCATCAATGGTATCAAAGCTATATTTCCTTGTAAGGCCTGTGGATTAGAGAAGAGAAGAACTAGGTGAAGAAGGAAGTTGAACTAGGGTGTCATGGCTTCAAGTAGCTTTAATGGTGGCCAACCTTCAATCTTCAATAGTGACAACTATGTGTCTTGGTCAATAAAAATGAAAGCATACCTAAGAGCTTTTGACTTATGAGAGGTAGTGAAGACTAGTAAGGAGCCTGCACCTTTGCTGGATAACCCAACCATAAATCAAATAAAGTACCACTCTAAAGAAATGGCCAAAAAGTATAAGACTTTATCATGTATTCACTTAGTAGTGTCTAAAATTGTCTTCACCAAGATTATGACCTATGACACTGCAAAACAAGCATGGGATAAGCTCAAGCTGGAGTTTTATGGAAGTGAGAAATCTAGGCAGCTCCAAGTGCTTAACTTGAGAAGAGAGTTTGCTCTCTTAAGAATGCAAGAATCTGAATTGATTAAGGATCACATAGACAGACTAATGAAGGTTTCAAATCAACTTACCTTGTTAAGAGAAGAGATTACAAAAGCCAAAATAGTTGAGCATATACTGGTAACTTTACCCAAAAGATTTAAACCAAAGATTTATTCACTAGAAGATGCAAAAGACCTGACTAAGCTGACTATTCAAGAGCTCCCAAATTCATTGCAAGTTATGGAGCAAAGGAAAACATTCAGAGATGATGTTGAACACAATAGTAAAGGAACATTTCTTACAACTCAAAAGAGCAGGAGTTACACTTCAAAAAACGTAAAGAAGCATGCATGCAAAAAAGAAAGGAGAGGAAACCTTGTCAGCAAACAAAAGCCAAAAAGAAGGAAATTTCCTCAATACAGCTTCTGTAAAAAATCAAACCATGTTGAGATTCACTACTGGTTTAGACCTAGAATTCAATGTAGATCATGCAAAGAATATGTCCACATTGAGAAGGTCTGTAAGAACAAAAATCAATAGAGTAAACCATAAGCTCAAATGGTGGAACAGTAGCCAGTAAACACCATACAACAGGAAGAACAACTCTTTACTGTAAATAGTCAAGCAATTACAACTGATGATCAGGTTTGGCTTCTAGATAGTGGTTGTTCCAATCATCTGTCTACTAACAAAGAATTATTTCTAGAAATAGAGAAAATTAATGGTCTAAAGGTAAGAATTGAAAATGGACAACTGATACCTATAAAAGGAAGAGGCATGGTTGTTGTACATACACAAACATGTACAAAATTCATTTCTAATATTATACATGTTCCAGAAATTACAATGAACCTTTTTAGTATAGGGCAGATGACTGAGAAAGGTTATACATTTGAATATGAGGGTAACTTATGCACAATACTCATGACAATTAAAATGAAGAATAGAATTATTATGTGTGACCTCAGCAAGATACAGTTTTATGCACTTACTAGCTCAAGTTCAGTATATGAGTTATGGTATTAAAGATTGGACCATTTTCACCAAGATGGAATTAATCAATTATCAAGGAAGAAGCTAGCACCATGAGTTCCTAAACTACAGTAGATTCTTGGCCTTTACAAAATTTATGAAAAAGGCAAGAGTTCAAGACAACCATTTCCCCATGCAATAGCCAAAAGAACTGAAGATAAACTTCATTTAGTGCACATAATATGTGTAGGCCAGTGTCTACTTTGTCACTAAATCACTCTTAATATTTCCTAATCTTCATAAATGATTTTATAAGATATTGTTTGGTGTATTTCTTGAAAACTAAATTAGAAGTGGCTGACTTATTTAGCTTATTCAAACAATTTTTAAAGAACCAAACTGGAAAGAAAATCAAGGCCGTGAGAAGTCACAATGGTGGAGAATATATAAGTAACATTTTCCAAGAAGTATGTATGAATACAAGCATCTATCATCAAGTCACTGCATCTTACTCTCTCAGCAAAATAGTATGAGTGATAAGGAAAAACATAACCATTATGGAAATGTCCAGGTGCTTGTTGTTTGCAAAGCATATGCCAAAGAAATTCTGGGTTGAGGCTATGAATACAATAGTGTATTTGCTAAATAGACTACCCACTAAAGCTTTAAAGAATTCCACTCCATATGAAGCTTAGCATAACAACAAGCCAGATCTTGACCACTTGAAAGTGTTTAGTGGTGTTTGCCCTATTTATATTCCAAAGAACAAAAGGAACAAGCTGCATGAAAAGGCTGAACTAGGAGTGTTTATTGGCTATAACAATAATTCAAAGGCCTATAGAATTTTCAATCCAGGAACTGGAAAGATTTCAATATGTAGAGATGTGAGAGTTGATGAGTATGCTTGCTATGACTAGGAAACAAAGCAAGTTAATAAAAAGACCTACAATGTTAGAAGAGAGGAACAAAGTTCATCACCATAGAGAGAACTCAATGCTTCAGATGAAGATGAAGGTAATGCAAAAAAAAAATGCACAAGCTGGCTGACATATATAATAGGTGTAATGTGGTTATAACAAAGTTGACTGATTAGAGGGCAACCATATAGGAAAAGATTAATATGATTAAGTAAAATGAAACCTAAGTATTGATCAAGAGGCTTGTTGAAAAAAATATCATAAGAATGAAATGGATCTTCAAGACCAAACTAAATCCAGATGGTTCAGTCCATAAACTAAAGGCAAGATTGGTGATAAAGGGTTTCAGTCAGTTGTAAGATGTGGATTATATAGAAACACATGCACTAGTGGCTAGATTTGATACTATTAGGCTATTGATAGCTCTTACGACTCAAAATGATTGATTCTATGCCACTTGGATATGAAGTCTACATTCCTGAATGGTGAATTATAAGAAGAAGTGTTAATTAAGCAGCCTTTAGGATTTATTGAAGAAGGAAATGAAAAAAATGTATGCTTACTCAAGAAAGCACTTTATGGCTTGAAACAAACTTCAAGAGCCTAATACAGCAAGATCAATGCTTATCTACTTCAACTAGGATTCAACAAAAGCTTGAGTGAGGTAGCCCTTTATATGAAGAATGAAAGGATAGGGTTGCTGGTGGTATCATTGTATATGGATGATTTATTGGTAGTTGGAAACAAGCTTGAATTGGTGGCTTAGTTCAAGTTAGAAATGAAGGCACAATTTGAGATGGATGACCTTGGGAAACTCAGGTATTTTCTTGGCATTGAAGTCCTTCAAACTGAAATAAGAACTTTTATACACCAAGAAAGATATGTAGGTGGTTTGCTTAAAAATTTTGGTATGCAAAATTCAAAAGGGTTAAATAGCCCTTTGGTTCCAAATATGAAATTAAGCAAGGAGATGGGAACTATGTAATAAAATGCCTCGGTATATAAGGGTAAGGTAAGTAGTTTACTATTTTAACAGCCATCTAGCCTGATATAATGTATACAACAAGTTTCTTTTATAGATTCATGCAACATCCAGGCCAAGAACATTTAAAGGCAACAAAAAGGGTTTTGAAATATGTGAAGCAAGCTCAGCAATATGGAATCATGTATGAGAAGAGAACAAGTCCAAGTTTGGTGGGATATATGGACAGTGACTTGGGAGGTTCAATAGATGACCTCAAGAGCTCATCTGATTATATATTTACATTAGGTTCAAGAGTTATTTGCTTGAATTCAAGAAAGCAAGAAGTGGTAGCTCAATCCACTACTGAAGTTGAGTATATAACTACTGTCACAGCCGTGAATCAAGCTATATGGCTGGGGAAAGTTCTCACTGACTTATGTCAAATTTTGTCTTATTGTACCACCATATATTTTGAAAATAAGTTAGTAGTAGCAACAACAAAAAATCCTGTCTTCCATGGGAGAATAAAGCATATTAAGATCAAGTTTCATTTCTTAAGGCAGACAGAGGAAGAAGGAGAAGTGTTGTTGGCATACTGTCCTTCTGAATTTCAAGTTGCAGATATATTTACCAAGCCCTTAAGCTTAACAAGGTTTGATCATTTGAGGAAGTTTCTTGGTGTAAGTAGTAAGAGTGTCAAGGAAGAATGAAATAGAATGAAGATGAAATGGAAAGCGACAGAGCTGAGACTTCTTCCTATAGAATTTAGCTGACCTAGATGCTTATATCTAATGATTTTTGTGACAACTCTTACTATAATATTAGCAAAATTGGAAGTAATTAATTTAAGTCATGTCTTGTGGTAAAGTTAGGTGATGTTAGGTTGATATGTATGGCTTAAATATAAGAATTCAGTACCCAGCATGGAGGTGCATTAATGAATACCAAATATTTGGTAATGTAAGCATGCGTAGTATGTATAAATATTTTTTATAAATGAAAGAAAACATGGTTCATGTTCTTGCATATCTGTCCAACTTCTTCTCACTTGATATATACACTCAACAAAATATAATACATATGAAGATAGAGTCGTTGCCTTCCTACATATAAAAAAATCTTCCATCATCAATAAGCATACTTGTTTCCTCATAAAAGAAATTCACGAATTTGCATAAGAGATTCACTTTTTCCTACTTGTCATCTGATAGGCTACGCTTGGAGCTTGTATTCCAGTCTCCTATATAGGACAATCAAGTTACAACATTTTCCTGACATCCAAATTTAAATTTCCAGCAACTGTGAAAAAATTCTTCTTGCTATGGACCAAGACGAAGTTTCCCAATGATGTTAGAAATGAGGTCAAAACAAGCTCCATGATTACATTCATTATATGAGCACAACAAGGCACATGAGCAAATGTATCATCGCAAGGAAGGTTCTTCTTTGAATCAAAAGGAGAAGCATCTTACCTAAATCGTATTTATGATTCCCCAGGGACGTAGATGCATCAGTCAACGCATCGGGTGGAGTTGTATATTTTACATCATCTTTATCATATTTTGGGGATGAACTCAAGTGACTCAATAAATGAGAAGTGCCATTAGAAGATTTAGCAGAACAAACTTTCCAACAAAATGTACAAATAGCCTTTGAATTTTCATCACGCTATGCTGGTAGCTTCAAAAAATCGTCGCTCACATTTGAACTTGTTTTGCAATGCTTAGAGGAACTCTCATATTCTCTATTCTCTGCATTTACAGGTACTCCATTTTTTGTGAATTGTAATATTTCTTTTGCTGATAAATAATTACTCATAGTAATCTAATTTAAGAAATTCGCACGTGAAAATGCAAACTATTTCTTATTTGCTTATGTGCACCAAATCAATATGAATATTCAATATAAACTTTCTTTATTTAATTTTATTAATAATAGCTTCAAGAAATTAAAACTCACAAATTGATGTATGCTTAACTCCATTTGTGATTTAATGAAAATTGTTGGCTTGATTATCGTTTTAACTATTGAAAAACTGGTTTTATTTTTTAAATATTGATATTTAAATTCGTTTTGATTTTACAGTTCGTTTATTGCAATTTGTGTGTTAGTTCATTACAATTTATAGAATATTGTTAATGTGTTGAATAAATTCTAACTCCTTGTGGTGTGTCTGCTGCGATATGTGTGACATATTAATTATTTGACTACCAGATTCGATTATTGGCTATGGATGTTGGATATTTTTACTAAGGGTGTGTATATGTGTGTGTGTGTGTGTGTGTGTGTGTGTATATATTTGTGTGGTTGATGGATTCTTGCTTATTGCAGCCCCACTTGTCTCTATTTTGACCTGCATTTACCCTCTTTGTGGTTATTTTAGACTTTCCTAATCGATTATACTTATAATGCCCCTAATATATTTGCTATTTCTCCCTATGCAATATTAAAATGCTTGCACAACTTATGTTTTCTAAGTACCACAAATCTCAGTGAGTCTTTTTCCTTTACTATTTAATTTCCTTACTTTTTTTATATTATTATCTTCGATTTATTGGTTATTTATTATGAATTTATTAAAATATTTAAATACAATGAAATTGGATTAAGAATAGTCTTTGTCTTAACTGAAAATTATGGAATTAAAAGTGGTTATTTTAATTTAAACGATTACTCAAACATTAAATTATTAATAACAAACGGAGCACGTGGGTTAATTAATAAGGTTAAAATATAAGTGTCGGAAGGACATTGTATTGTTTAATTAAATTTATTGTTAGTTCTATTAAATTTTAAATAGAGAAATGTCTATAATATAGAGGAAACACCGTCGAAATTTTGTTTAAAGAAAGATTTAAATTTATAATTTTTTATATTTTATGTTTGTTGCAGAATCCGATAGTTTTATGTTAACTTGTGTTCTAGCACCGGTCTTGACTCTGGGTTTGGATGGTGAAAAACTAAACAAGGGTTATCATGAAAATCTCTCTTGCAATTTTTTTTAATTTGGTCAATTCTATCTCTTATTGCCAATATATATCATCGAGGCACATAGCTAGGTTGCTTCACTTGCCTTAGCGAGAAAATATGATTATCCAATTAATCTAACTTCCAAAGAACAGCTTTCTTACTATAATTAATTTTATACTACTTGTATTTATTCAACACCTTGATTACAATTTTGATCGTGCGTCTCTTCTATTTAAGCCTGAACTCTATTTGCTTTCTTCCTAACAGACAAAATTATCCCTTCGTTAATGCCATGAATGAGCAAAACATGATGATAGTTTCAAGTTATGGTTCAAATCCATCGTCGTCTTCTCAACTGGCCATGCACAGAAATTCCCACAAATTCATGTAATTCACATATTTGCACCAGAAATCATAAAGACTGACGTGGCAAATTTCCGAGAGCTTATGCAAAGACTCACTGGGAAAGCTGCAGCAGCTGCAGAAAGAAAAGGAATAACAATGAAGAAGAAAACAAATAAACCTTTAGTTAGCAGATCAAATTTCATTCACCATGCAAACGAAACTACGTGGTCTGCAGCTAGTTTATTGCATAATGGGGGTGTGGATCATAATATTAGGGAAGAAGAAAATGAGAGTAGCTCAACTAGTTTCTTTGCTGGATTTATTCATGAGTTAATTAAGTGAATGTTGTGTCTGCGCAAGTCAACAGCTGAGAAATTTTAATTTCTTTCATCTTATCAAAGGCAGCTGAAAGGCTTTCTTCTTCCTTGTATTTCCTTCTTTCTTTGACTAGGTATGGAATTGATGGTTTGGTTTGTTTATTATTAAATTTTGTCACTTCGATGTAAAATACTGGTGATGAGTATGTATGAAATGCTGACAGCTGAAAGTTGAAGATTTGAATCTAATGCTTCTACATTAGAGCTGAATCAATCTCAGCCCATCTGCATGTAATGCATACCATCTTTACAGAGTTCTGAAAGAATGTTAGCATGAAGTAGTTTTTCTCCCAGGTTTTATCCCTATAAGCCTCCAGTTGCTCCATTATGGTAGTCCAATTCATGTTAACTTGTATTTTTATAGTAGGAATATGTTATCTTTTGTCTTAAAACAGAAGAAAATATGCTTGATCTCTCTTTTTTTTCTTTTTTTTTGTTTTCCAATTTCTAACTCAAAACAACTTAATCAATCAATTATGCTGAGGTCAACCCTTTAACAACGTCATTCGCTAATAACTTCAATCAAGAAGTAAATTACTCCAAAGGTCCGCAGAAGGTAGTAAGCTTCATCAAAACACAGAGAAAGCTGTTGTTTAACTCATCTTAATTCTCCGCCGCACCGGGCCTCTGTCATTTGAATACATGTACGAAGTCAACTGCATTTAAAATGAAATACGCCATGTACTTTCAATTATCAAGACTTCATAGCTCCTCACTTGAAAATATTTGTAAACTCTATTTGCCCCTAAATCCAAGAATATCGGATACATTCTCACTTGTAATACAACATCCATACAAACAAAAGAAACACAGAATAATCCTCTCTGGTCAACTTCTCTCCTCTTCACATGCTATTTGCATCTACACAGTGCACCTGGGCTTGTAACAGACCATGAGAAGCTGATCAGCAGAATCATATTTAACTTCTTTTATGCAACAAACAACTAAATTCCTGCTCTGTATAAAAAATTATGCTCTGTGCAACCTGAAAGGAAAAGTCAATTTTTAAAACATTGTCAACACCATGAAAGATTAACTATGACAGATTTAATTTCAGAAATTATTAAGGCAATAACCCTAAAAGATTTGCAATTAGAAGATCACATGTGAATATCCTTGAATGTATGCTAAAAAAAGATTGAAAGGCAGATGTCATATAAATATTCAAAAAGCCGGCAAAGGATACCATTTTAGTGCCAAAGTACTTCAAGAAGTGTCAGCTTATCATTTGATGAAAAATACAAACTTTAATGAACAATCCCTTTGTTTGAAGTGCAGACTTTTGTGACTTAAGCAATAAACTTTTAACCCTTAAGCTCTGAAGTTACATGAACGTCCCAACAAGAACTCTTTAATCTTTTTCTTCTTCAACTTACAAGTGACTAAGAAATACAAACTGAAAAAGACCTATCTCTAGAACCACAGTGCATCTAAAAAACTCTTTTCTGTTATCATCCCATCAGAGATCAAATGTCATGACCAGAAGCAACACCTATCCTTGTGTTCATGCTAAAATACAGCTTTCATCTTACATGGCATGACACAATATTAATCTGGTGATCAGCATGTTCCAGCTGAGAATTTATATCCCTGTACTTAATTTTGTCGAAGTCAAAACCACTAGAGAAAGAGACAGTAAATTGATGGAGAGTCTGGAAATAAGTGTTCGCCTTATTTTCAATCCAACGATGTGAATGAATCAACAATGTAAATGGCATTAGAGCTGTTCAACCAGTTTTAAGTGGAGAAGGAGAAGACCCCAGAGTAAAAAGAAGCAAATGACCAGGTTTGGTATTCCATTGAGGATTCTAGGAAGCAAAGTTTGTGGAAAAGATCCCTTTAAATGTGTCTGTTAATGCCACTACATCATAATTTTATTATGTGGAAACTACCCTCACATAATCTTTTCTGTAACAAATACATACAGCGTATCTAGAGAATTCTATTAAGGAATTTCATTTGTGTATTGAAATGATGACACACCTTACCAAGCCACCCAATGTTTTTATTATGACAGAAATGAGAACAAACTGCTATAATGGAAAGGGCATACCAGGCCTCAGCCACCAATATGTATCATAGGTCTATTTGCTGTCTTTGCAATATCAAACATTCCAGCATGTGAAGATTTCTTCCTTTTTACCTGAAGCAGATCAGAAGATAAAAGTTCAAAGACAATTGCACATATGGAAGCAGGAAATCTCGAAACCTGAAGTAAATTCTATCAGCAGTAATCCAGACAAACAAGTAATGCTTTTATGCCCCATTATCAGGTCATATCACCCATTAGTTTATAAATCAACATAATACCTCTGAACAAATTAAATCCAAACCACAATATATTTATCAGCAATACATAGTATGAACGATGAAATGAAGCTTTGCAATTGTAACATTTACTCGGATGTGAGTGCAGCACAAAGCCATGGAAAACCTAAAAACTCATACCGCTGCCCCAATTATTTCCCTGAGCTCATCATCAGTCGCATTCTGGCGGAGCGGATCCCTTAAGCTAACCTATAAGGAAAAAACACTGCTAAGAAAAACAAAATCATGACAGACAACTGTGTAAGGTATATGACAAAGCTAAATAACTTTGTAAAAGATCACTCAATTCACCTCTGAAGGACCAAAGAGGCAAACTTTGAAATTCCCATCAGCCAAAAGTCGCAATCTGTTGCAACCAGCACAAAAATGCTGTGTCATGGATGTGATGAAAGAGACAGTACCACAATGCCCATCAATCTTGAAATTCTTGGCTGTCTCCGTTGGGTGATCTTGTAGTCTCTGAAGTCCAGGAAGCTTTTTAACCTGTTATTTTATGTAAGTTACTCAAGGAATGAACGAGGGAACATTCAGAAACCTCCAAGCAGGATCACCTGTCAGAGTTCTACCTTACCACTGTATCCAACATCTCCGAGTATGGTACAAGCTTCTTGACATTCCAAACATTGCCATCAAAAGGCATGAACTCAATGAACCGAACATTAATTGGTTTATCACGTGTCAGCTCTACGAAATCACACATCTCATCATCATTAAACCCACGCATAACTACACAATTCACCTACAGAGAAGGCAGAACATACAGAAGGGAAAGCTCACATGAATTTTATCAAGCAGAAAGCCTTGGATATTGTATACTAGCACAACGTTAAAAAGAAATACATACTTTGACAGGATTGTAGCCAACGTCTATAGCAGCATCAATGGACTCGAGAACCCTTTGATGGCCTTTGCGCCTGGTCAAAAATTCGAACTTTGCAGGTACTAATGTGTCTAAGCTAATATTTAAATTAGTAAGGCCACACTCTTTCAGCTTAGGAAGTTTTCTAGCAAGGGTGAGTCCATTAGTAGTCATGGAAAGTGTCTTAAGACCTTCCAAGTTAGATAGGTGATAACATACTTGTTCAATATCTTTCCTAATTGTAGGCTCCCCACCAGTTAAACGAATTTTATTGACACCAGAAGTCACGAAAAGACTAGCCAAGCGAAGAATTTCATTGAGTGACAGTAATTGAGGGCTAGGAGTGAGGTCCACGCCCTCAGCTGGCATACAATACTGACAGCGTAAATTGCAACGCTCAGTCAAGGATACTCTCAAGTAAGTGTGCATCCTTCCAAATGAATCAATTAACATGTCAGAAACACGATTCTCTTTCTCTTTATCTTTATCATTCTGAGAATATTCCGAAAGGCTAACACATGAAGTTGCATACATCATTTTGCTCAAGTGATCATGTGTACTTCGATAGGATCCAATTTCAGAATCAACCTGAAGATTTGAAGATGATTGTATTGTTTGTGTTTGAAACATAAATTATGAATGGATAATAACAGAAGCACATACCGAGAAGCAATTCAAAGGTGTGAATCCCAGACGGAAGTTAGTGATATTAGGCAGATAACGCCTCATGGTGGCCGCTGAAACCATAAGAACAAGAACAAGAAAATACATTAATAGATACAAAAGAGTAAAAGAGGAGGAAGAAAAAGACGATAGAACCTTTTTGTTTTTTTGTTTTTTTTTTTGGGGTTATTAAATGATAGAAATTTCGGACCTTTCAATGTTCAGCGGATGCTGGATAAATAATAAATAAGACTGAAAGGGCCAAGTATGACGTGTTAAATGAATAATTACATCAGCCCTTAAACTGAGGGGAGTCAGACTGGGTTCAGCCGGCTTCGGGTGTTAGTTTGTGTTGGCGGCTGCTGCTTCTGCTGCTCACGTACACCGTGGCCGTTGGACAGAGAGATGACACAATGACAGTTGAATATAAAAGTTTGATAAAGCAAACTTGCTTTCAGAACCTTTGCCTTTGATTTGCTATCTCATTGATTTTTCTTTTAAAAAGTGAGTGTCCGTAGAATGACCTATTCTCCAGTGCATTCTAAAAATATTTAGACGGGTGGACGCTTAAATGGTGGTAAGTGAAGGGGTAGGTGTGCAAATTCGCGAAACATCCACTGACAACTTGCATTTGACATTTAGCTTTGAATTTGAGCTGGTGGCGGTGTCTTCTGGGTTGGTCAAGGTTCTTCATCTGCGAACCATTTGCTTTAATTTTTTACACGAGGCAGCCATGGCGTTCTTTAGGACTGTAACCACCCTTACTCGCCTACATTCTTGCATAGTAATTTTTTTTCATCTTTCTATTTGTGTCTCTACTTTTAATATAGTCTTTTGCTTTATTATGTTGATTCATCCAATCTACGTTATAGGACCAATGTTACAGGTGGCATATAACAAGACACGTTTTTCAATCTCAAATAATAATCTTATTTTGATTTCAGTCTTTAATTTTGACCATATAAAAGGAGGCATTTTTTCTTCTAGGTTCGCAAGAAACATTTCTCTTCCACTTGTGAATATTTTTCAGTTCTAACAAACTAATATAAGAAGAAGAATCTGTATGATTAGGATGCTGCCAAGCAAAATAAATGGTAGATGGAGTGTTTCTTTGTAACAGTAGGAATCTTTCTATTGTATACATGTTCCTTTCCTTTATTCTATAAATATTCATATTGGTTTGGGAGCTGACGTATGATTTTTTTTTATTGGAGCGACTATAAGGATTGGGAATATACAAAAAGTGAAATTTTTGTATTTCTATGGAGCATAAAAGAGGTTCAATTAAAATCCATAAGCTTTCTTCAAACCCTAATTTATGTATTGATCTTGTTCATAGTGAAGATATGTTTGCTGCTCCCCAAAGTGAATGTAAGTAATCACAATGATTACTAAACCACTATAAATCCTGTGTTAATTTTCTTTTGATTCCTATTAATTTTTATGTTCTTGTTCATTGTTGCAAATGCATGTATAAATCCATATTAGACTGAAAACAGAACAAATGATATCACAACTAGGTGAACTTGTTTAGATATGAATCTTTATTTTTGGATTGAGTTTATACTATAATTTTTATTGAGTGTCTTTTTTTTCTATTGGTTCTTCGTGTTGATTAAGAGTAAAAAAATTTTAAAGTTAAAGTAATAGATTAGAGTTACAGCAATAGATTAGAGTTACAACCACAATTTTGAAATATGTGAAAATTTGAAATAGAAAAGTTCACTGGGGATAATAATTATTGATAAGTGTTAATTGCATGTATAATTTCGTGATCAATTTATAGAATTTTAAGGGTGATTTGACCATTTTACCCTTATTATGTACATATTTTGGGATCACAGGTTTTCATGTTTGGTTTTATAGGAAATGTTGATTTTGATGTGATTTCAATGGAAATCAAGCCAAAAAGACATTTATGAAGAACTAGCCGGAGGTTCAACTTTAGTCTAAAGAAGAATGAGCAACTAGAGCAAAAATGCGAAAAGAGAGTATTGTGTGCCACAGCATAAAAACAAGGATTTTCAATATGTTTGAGTTCTTTAATGAAAAAATTGTCTTCACTAAGTTGTAATGGACATCTTAAGCTTTTCAAAAAGCTATTATGGGAAAAATCTGAGTTCTTTCGGGCCCTCAACTGTTGCCGCAAAATTAGGTCTCCTAAGTGAAATTCTATGTCTGACCACTGAGCACTAAAATGGTAATAACTTGAGATTCCGAAGTCCAAATGAGGTGATTCAAAATCCAAATAAAACTAAACATCCAGGGGTACAACTTTTATGAGGACCAAAATTTTAGATTCTAGAAGCTACATATCGCAGCATCATGCCGCAACATAAGGTAGTGTAGGAGATTCATAAAAATTCTAGAAGCTGCATGTCGCGACATCACGCTGCAGCATGCTCAACAGCATGCAGTACATAATCTTCATGTCATAGCATGGGCAAATTTCTGTAAAATTTCACTTGAAGTGAAATTATTCTCTAACCCTAAGTATATATATTACATTGTAACTTTAGAGAAAGAAAGAGCCGTCTTAGGGGAGATTTTAAGAGATTCTTCAAGCACTTTTCAGATATTCAATATTTTGTTTTTGAAGATTCAATCAAAAGCTTTTCGGATTGTAATTGTAAGACAGATTTTTGTCAAAGATCAATAAGAGTTCAATAATTCATCTAATTTTGTTCTTATTTCTCTCTTATGCTTTGTTTGAATCTGATTGTTTATTGGTGTTTGATGATGAACTAAACAATTTTTGCTAAGATTAGGGCTAGCTAATTCATGAATATGTATGGTTTTTCGATTATAATTTATGAACATATTATTTCATGTGAATTTGTATTCTGAACTTCATGGCTATTGAAAACTTGACCAATTTCTAATAGGATCTCTATTGTGTGATTGAGACCGAGAGGTGATATTGCATAAAAGCAGTTAGAATACAAACCATAGATTAATCAAATATAGAGATATATTTGGTAATACATGTAATAGTCATAGACACAATAGGCTTGTGCTGAAAGCTAGTGGATTCTATAAAACACAATACATTTTCATCTAATTAAATCTAGATAGAGATATTTAGGTTGTTAAATTGTTAAATAGGATTAATATTGTTTAAGAAAGATTATTGATCAACTTAGGAAATTTTGTTGTCACATGAATAACATGAGATATTTAAGCATACGAAAACCTACATTGTAGTGAATTAGTAAATCCGAAATCTTAGTATCATCTTGCATCTTGTCATTCGATTTATCTAGGTGTGCTTATTAACTATTTGATTTTAGATTTTGTTTTAGTATTTAAATTTATTTTTGACTCGTATTTGATAGTTTAGATAAAGTTAAGAGTGGTGTTATCTTGGCGCTTGCTTACGCGATCCCATGGATACGACACTCTGAATACTTCTCATATTACTTTGAACTAGTACACTTGCTAGGAAGTTAGGGTTTAAACTTTAGCGCATCAATTATAGGTTATGGAGAAATGAAAATGAGAGTTGTCTTTGTGAGAGAAGGGTTATCTACTACCTTAGATGGAGAGAGTAGTTTACAAGCTACCTTATCTAAAAAAGAGAAGAAATATCTTTTAGATAGAGTCTACAGTACCTTGATTCTAAGGTTGGGTGACAAAATGTTAAGGGAGGTTAAGAAAATGACTACACCAACAGAGCTTTGGGAAAAATTAGATGCCTTACACCTAACAAGCTAGTTTAAAACAAAAATTCTTTGGTTTTAAATTGGATGAACATAAGCCATGTAGGACCCGCCGCCCCGAGTACCCCTGCTGCTGAAAGATACTGATCTTTTATTAATTAAACTGAAAATCTGGGTACCCGCGACGGGAATCCTACGAAAAAGAAAATACTACTGCTGATCTAATTTACACTGCAAGCGGAAGCTGAAACTGAAATATACAATGAGCCCAACTGGCTTTACTATATATATATAACTGCTCTGTACAACTGTTTTACATCTGAGTACATATACATTTACAAAACGTACAAGTACAAGACCTCACAGGTCCAACTGAAAATAAAATACAAACTGGAGAGTGTGTGTGGGGTCCTCCTCGCCAGCCTCAATCCACCGCTCCTCGCCAGCAGCAAACTGACCTGAAAAGGAAGGAAGAAGGAAAGGGATGAGTGATAAAGATCACCCAGTAAGCATTCCTTACTTCCCTCAACCCACGCAAGCAGCAACAAGGGCATACATACCTGGTCGGCCCTACACATGCATCTATGCGCTTGTGGTTGCTGAATCTGATTTATCTGATTACTCTGTTATCTGGTTATTAATTTCTGATTAATGCATGTCAATATGAATATATGAAATGACATGCTGAGCTGGAATCTGAAAATGACTGATGATGCATGTATCTGAGCATCCAACTGAATGTACCCGAAGGTACCTGCTGTGCTGATCAGGCTGATGAACACAGGGATTCGGCATCCTGGCCAAGTGGGCTGAACATTCTAGCTACTGGCTAGAAAACTGAAACTGATCTGCTGATATACTGCTGAGCTGACTGACTGGTGTCAGAAAGCTGGGTCCCACAGATGCCCCCTCGAGTTCACCCCAAAACTGAACCCCATAGATTGGATTCCGACTGCTGAAAACTACTGAATTCGGATCCCTGGATCCTCATTCAGACTATATGCTATGCTCTGAATGCATATGCTTCTATTCTTAACTGAATTCTGAATTATCTGATGTCTGATTGCCTTTGGATGGATTACCAAACCTTTAATAAATCAATTTCTGAATTTCTGGAAGAAACTGGCTGACACACGGCTGTGCAAGGAAAGCACACGGTCGTGTAGCACACACACACGGCCGTGTAGGCAAAGGCACACGGGCGTGTGCCCCAGCACACGGGACCGCGTGCTGGTCGTGCATCTGGGCGTGTGTGCTTCTGGAATTCTGGCCATTTCATGTAATAAATGGGACACACGGCCGTGTCTCTCAGGACACACGGTCGTGTCCCTGTGTTTTCTGCCCGTGTGTACTTCGTGCACACGGCCGTGTCCTTGCAGAAACAAGGGCACACGGGCGTGCTCTTGCGGGCACACGGTCGTGTGTCTTGCTCTGCTCAGACATGGCTCACCTGAAACGCGCTGGAAACCAACTGATTCTCATCCAAACTGAAATTAACTGGAAACATGCATAAATGGCACTTCTAATAGCACATATCAATCATCAATCTCAACATCCATCCACTGCTACTGATTCCACCATTAACACATCAAGTTTTCTCACACTGCACACACACAGCAAAGCATGCATGATTCTGGGTGGAGAATAATCATGGCAATCAACATATAATCATCATCTCATCATCATACATACATACAAGCATAGCATCTCAAGCTAGGAATGGAAACTCACATTTCCAGCCACATCAAACAAGCTGGAAAACTGAAGGAGAGAGTAAGAAACACTTACCTCTCGACATGGCTGCTGGAAGCTTAAACTCAAGCTATTCTCTCTGATCTCTGGCTGGATTGGGAGCTGCTGGAAGCTGGACTTCTCTCCTAGGGCTGGAAGCTGCTGAAAAGGAGAAGAAAGCTGACTGAAATGGGTGAGAAAATGAAAGTCTCCCATCTCTCTCTTTCTTTAATCCCACCTGCACGGGCGTGCAGGCTTGGCGCACGGGAGTGCACCTGGGAAAATGGATGAAATCCATTTCCCGCGCTTCGCATGATTAAAACCTCCCTAAAGGCATCATACGAAGGCCACACTGCTCTGGAAAATTACTAACTCACCCCTGAATTCTGATAAACTCCCAATCTATTCCTGAATTCTATTTCTAACCCCAAAACTCTACCCCTAAAGGCTTTTCTAACCTGGGATGCTACATTACCTCCCCCCTTAACAAAATTCCGACCCCGGAATTTACCTGAACAACTCTGGGAATCTATCCCTGATCTCAGACTCTACCTCCCAGGTGGCTTCTTCCACCCTCTGGCTGCGCCATAACACTTTGACCAGTGGAATCTCTTTATTTCTGAGGACCTTGACTCTGTAGTCTAAGATCTGAACTGAAAGCTCTTGATAACTGAGGTCTTCTGCCAACTCTATCTCTGAAAACTGAAGCACATGAGATGGATCGCCCACATACTTTCTCAACTGGGACACATGGAAGACATTGTGGATTCTGTCCATGCTAGCTGGCAGTGCTAATCTGTAGGCTACTGTCCCTATCCTCTCGAGGATTTCATAGGGACCAATGAATCTGGGTGCTAATTTCCCTTTCTTGCCAAATCTGAGGACTTGCCTGTAAGGTGCAATCCTCAGGAAAATTTTGTCACCCACTGAGAACTCTATCTCTCTGCGCCTCAGATCTGCGTAGCTTTTCTGACGATCCTGGGCCTGTCTCATTCTCTGCCTGATGATCTTGACTTGCTCAATCATCCTCTGAGTCATCTCTGGTCCCACTGATACTTCTAAGGAATCTCTCTCCCCAATCTCATCCCAATGGAGAGGAGATCTGCACTTCCGACCATACAACGCCTCGAATGGAGCCATCTGAATTGTCGCCTGATAACTGTTATTGTAGGCGAACTCCATTAGAGGAATCAGCTCTGCCCAATCGGTCTGGAAGTCCATACAACATGCTCTCAGCATGTCCTCCAATATCTTATTCACCCTCTCAGTCTGGCCGTCTGTCTGAGGGTGATATGCTGAGCTGAAATGTAGCCTGGTTCCCAATGCTCTCTGTAGAGATCTCCAGAAGGCTGACAGAAATCTGGAGTCCCTATCCGACACTATCGTCCTGGGAACGCCGTGGAGTCTCACCACCTCTCTGATGTAAAGTCTGGCTAGCTGCTCTGTGGACATTCCCTGTTTAATTGGCAGGAAATGCGCTGACTTGCTAAGACGGTCAACTACGACCCATACTCCATCATATCCTCTCTGAACTCTAGGAAGCCCGGAGATGAAATCCATGGAGATATCATCCCACTTCTACTCAGGAATACTTAGAGGATGAAGTAATCCTGAGGGTCTCTGGTGCTCTGCCTTTACTTGCTGACATACAAGGCATCTGGAAACGAAGTCTGCTATGTCTCTCTTC
>JAJEJH010000968.1:13943-60277 GCA_026122585.1 Anacardium occidentale | reverse complement strand
TTAATTAGCATTTATCATAAGTGAGTTTTTATCATTTTTTGGCAAAGAATTGTAAAATGCTAGTTGAGGTTTACGATAAATGTTGAGTATATATATATACACGAATTCATGGTCAATTTATAATAGTTTAGGATTTAATTTTACAATTTTACCTTATTCTTCAAACAAATTTGGGATTACAAGTTTTTTTTAGAGTTTTGCAAGATTTTCATGATTTTCATGTTTATTTGATGAAAAGCTCAATGAAACATACCTAAGACAATGATTCAAGTCCGATATGAGATGAAAAAGGAAAGAATAAAAGAAGTGAAAAGTCAAAGACAGATGCCATAGTACAAAGCTACAGTGCCAGAGTGTGAGAACACAAGCAAAATTCCAAAGCACAAGTATTATTGCAGTAACATATGAGATGCAAGAAAAAAATTCCAAAGGCCAAGCATCATAGTGAGGAAAAAAGAAAATGCATGCATGTAGGCAAGGGATAGAGACTCAACATTGTAGTGGTACGACAAAAACATTTTCCTAAACCTATTTGGATTAATCACCTCGAAAACCTAGTATATAAAAAGGGAGATTAGTTCTAGAGAGATTTAAAAGAATTTTTAGGAGACTTGAAGAGATCATCATCAAGATTGTTTCAAGGCAAATTTTTCAGAGATTAAGAACAAGATTAAGATTGAATATTGAAAATTTGATAATTGATTAGCAATTAGGCGAAGTCTTAGTCTTAGTATTCATTATCTAGATAAGTAATCTTGTACTTGTTGTTAATTTTGTTTTACTGAATTTAGATTTAGTTTAATTAACTTAGTTGATAATTAGGTGGCATTAGCTATTTATTATTCAAATAGCGTTAGAATTAAAAGGTTCAAGCATTTGTACAGTATTCATGGGAATGATATCTAGACTCTACCTTGCTATACTTTAACAAACTAGTGCACTTTTTGGCAATTGAGGTTAGGGTTTTAAACCTATTCTATAACAAGCACTTTCTTATAACGATCCTCATGTAAACATATCAAACCCCTGAGAAAATCATGTTTTCAAAAGTGTTATGTGATGAAAAATAATAATCAGGGAAACTAGCCTACACATATTTGTGGATAGATTATATATTTATATGTCTTATAGGAAATACTATAGTACTACACATGCTTTATAAATGATTACTTACCCATACATCCTACAAGATCAGTTTTAAACATATCTATACCATAACTATGAGAAAACATGCAAACAGAAAATTACCTCATGTAAATAAAACTAGTTACAATTGTCATTTAAAAACGAGGATACACTCAAGGCACTGGTTTAAATTAGGCTCATAAATTGCTTTTAGCCTTAACTTCTTTTAAGCCCTAGTACATCAGTTCACCTTCTAGGCTATCAAGAAACTAAAGGGACCTAACTGGCCAAAAGAATTTAGGCAAGGTATCATTTGTGTGTGGGTGTAGTGGAATGTACAATAAAAATTTCTCTCATACCCATATGATACACTAAAACACACAACAATATCCATCCATTCAATCCATATGCATACATAACACACAATATACATACATGAATAATATTCTTATCTAAGATTATTAAATAATTAGACATTGTATCTATATACATAAATGAGACTATACAATGTTTTAGGGGATACCATCATTTGTTGGCTTCTTTGGTCTTCATATGGCATGAGACGAGCTCCTCTACCACTATCCAAAGATATTTTCCTCCTAAAATAAGGAGGCATGAATAGTGATCTACGTAGGACAAAAGCTAAGAAGGGACCTTCTACCATAGAAAGTTGCTAGATATATGGTATACAACTTTGGGTATATAAGAGAAGAGAGATCTCAAGCAACAACCCATGGAAAACAACTCTTTCTCTTTTTGCAAAGAAAATGGGTTGAAAACAAAAAGGAGAAGAAGAAAGAAGAAGACTCTAAGTCATTTTTTTATAGTAATTGAAGCACGGTTGTGTCTCATCGTTTGGGAAGACACACAAGAGTGCATCTCGCAAAAAATGACTATGCTTTTTGTTCATCAAGATCCATGCTTTTGACATATGTAGAAAGCGTAATTTAATAAGGAACATTCTTTCATCCACCTGGATTCTTTTTTGTGCACTATTGTTGCACAATCGTGTGTGGGCTAAAAACCACATACCCAACCTTATCTCAATTCGATACATATCAAAATCAATAAAAAAAAAAACTTAGAAAATGAATAACCTATTTCAATATACAGATGTACTTAGGGTCATATGTTCACTCAACTATTGACCTCATCCAAATGGATAGAGTAAGTCCCTAAAAGACTCTTCTCATTATTTATTTATATCTTTCTTTTCCATCAATTCAGATATCAACCCATGTTGAATCTAAACACTACATGAGACACCAAATTGCTATCTACTTAAGGAACTGATTCATCTTAGATCCTAGTTTGACACCAAGACATGAAATAGTTTTATAAATTCAAGAAATAGATAAGAGTTTTCAAAAATTCACACAATTAGAATTCAATATTGTTGTGGACTCAATATAGGGCATTTCAGTGAAAGAAAAAAAGTAAGAATCGAGAAATCATGGGATCCAAATTTGTTATGGCTACTCAAGAATTTTACTATTTGAATTGAGAGTTTATTCATATTGTAAGACTTATCTAATCTTATCAATTGGTAAATTTTTTTTCTCGCTAAATAGCAATTCTAGGAAGGTCAATAATGTTTCAAGTGATATAAAAATAATGGGTCAAGTATTTGGGTCAATTGGGTTTTGGTTTGATATAAGTTAGATTTATAATTGGGCTTGGTTTTTGGTGTTAGGATTTTATAAATGTTGTAAGGGTAATTATGGAATTTGGGTGAAGGGTTTGAATGTAAAATTGAATAAGAGTAATTTGGGAATGAGAATGAAATTATATAAGATAAGATTATGGTATGATAGAATTAAGGTTAATAATGGTGAGTTGTAAAGTTTCGTACACGAAGGGAATTTATGAAAAGTAAATTACTTGGTTTAAATTAATTTGCAATTAGTACAAAGTGGTTTAATTAATATTTATGCAAATTAGTCAAGGTATTAACATATGGTAATGACATAAAGACAAGAAACTTTATAGGCACCAATCCAACACCAAATTAAGAATTTACCAACTTTTTTCAACCAAGTTCTACAAATTCTAGCAATATATGCAAGCTTTAATCCAATGTTCTTAAATTTAAAAAACTCTCAACACTTTAATGAATCCTAAGCTTTAAACCTAGGATTTGATACCAATTTAATATTACCTTTTATCAATGAACCTAGCAACAACAAGCAAAGGATTTTAACATACAAAGTACCAAACAAACCAAGGAAGAATGGTAAAAGATGAACTAGTTCCATACTAACAATGACAGATAACTTACTTATAAACTAATGATGTAAGATGAATAATTAAGTAGAAAGGAATAATCATTCACAAACTTGACTCAATAATCACCACCAACTTTCCTCACAATAAGATTGGATAAAGGAAGAACATGAAAAGTTGTAAGTTCAAGTTTTTCATCAACGACAAGATTAAGACTTTTACATGAGACAGTGGCCCTTTATATAGGCTTTACAAAAGTTAAAACAAGGTCCAAAATGTTCTTAAAAGGTTAATTACATGATAATTGATCATATTATTACAATAAGGGTAAAAACTAAGCAAAACATTATATAACATACTAATTGGCCAAGATAGGTTAAACTACAATAGGTTGAAATGAAGATGCAACGTAGAAAAGTGCTCACATTTCAAAACTAAGGTATTGTGATAAGCTAGCATGTTGCATTTAGAACTTTGGTGCTATGACATCGATGCAAAGGATAAGCTACTTCGATTCTTAACCAATTTTATGTTCCTTTATGCTTTATTGATAGTTGGCCACTCCTTGGAAGTGGTTAGCATGAATTTAAGGCTTTTTAAAAACCTAGAAAAGTCTTGGAAAGGATCTTGATCTATGCTTGATAAAGGCAAGTTCATAGAATGGATGTTTAGAGTTTTATCCATAATAGAAAATATGCCCAATCCAAGGGTTTTATGGGTTGGATGCGTAAAATTAAGATCAACCAAAAATGTAAAGGTTTCTTCGCTTACATTTATAAAAATGTAATTTCTACTTTCAATGTTTGCAAGGGTTTTAGGACTTACAAACATATCAATTATGATACCCTTATTAAAGTGGTACATTAGATAGAGTCAAATTATATCATTTCTTTCACAAAGTAATCTAACAATACTTAAGCCAAAAGATCACATATACCCCTGTATGTTAAAAAGCATGTGTTTTATAGACATAAAGATAACCATGGGTTTTGATTTAATGAAAAACTTAAGTTAAAATATCTAACTTGGCCTTATATATATTGATCCATGACAAAAATGACAAAGAGTTAATATTTTATAAGTTTGGCTTGGCACACAACCATGTGTGTCTTAACAGCACGATTGTGTTTATCCTCCAAAGGGAACATATGAGTTAGTTAAGTTACATAGGCATCCATGCAACAAAAGGCTAGGATACATGACTTTACAACTATCGAGTGTAAGATCATGTGTCAGAAGGAGTGAACATACACTGCCAAGGCCTTTTGTGCATAATCAATAGTGTTCTTGTATAATAGTCATCACTAAGTGCATGTCCATGTAAAAAAGTTCACACACTTAGATAAGAGAAAATTGCTTGGTTATGTGACAATCATGAAAAGTATTGTGCATAAGACTGTATGGCCTTTTTATAAGTCTAAAGTAGTGAAAGGTATGAAAGCACATCACCATGTGTGTGGAGCATATACCCACGTAAGGATGGCGTGATATAGAGAAGTTGACAATTAGATTGTATTTATTAATAGGAGCACGACCATTTACAAGGAACACATGATTGTGCATATATCTAAATTCATTTTAACAACTCTTAAATAAGCTATAACAGCTCTTTTCATTCGAACTCTATAAAAATTAGTTGATTTGATTTAGGAGGGTTGGAGAATCAGGCCAAAAACTTTTATTCTTTTATTCTTTAATTTTTTTTTTTCCACTTTCTCTCTATTTAATTCACTTATATAGCCTTTGAGAGAAACTTTAGAGAGGCTCATTTGATTTTCTTGTATTCTTAACAACCCAAGGATACAATCCCATGAACTAATGTAAAGGCAAAATACTATGAAATTATTGTAAAAGCACGATCTCTTATATCAAAACAAGTATAAAAAAAAAATCTCTTATATCAAAATTACTATTTCTTCGAGTTATTAAAGATAGTAAAGAAAAGCTTTAAGTAGAGTGGTATGAAGGAATGACGTAAGAGGCTTGTGAAGAAGCTTTGAACCACTATAAAAACTGGTTAAGCATTTCTCTTTTTCCTACTATTATAATTACTTTGATTTATTTAATTGGTTTATGTTTGTTTTAGCTTGGTTGAAAATTTGACTGGTTTTTTGGTTAGTTTATTACAATATTGCATATAATTTGGATTTTGGTTGAAAAGATATTAAGTTAAGAAAAAAATTTAAAAAATCCTATTCACCCCATTCTAGCATTATTTTAGCCATTTTATGGTTTAATAATTGTTGTCAAAGCTTGGGCTTTTGTTTTCAAAGTTAAACAATTTAAAAGTTTAAGATCTTTTTTAAATGGCCAATTTATTTCCAAAACTTGTTTTTGAAAAAAAGCAAAGTTCAATTAGACCACCCTTGTTTTATGGTATAAACTATAGTCAATGAAAGATTTGAATGAAATTTCATGTTCAACCCATTGATTATAAGTTATGAAAAACCATTGAAAATGGTGATTTAAGTCGTATGGACCTTGGGAAAAATGCTTTAACAGACAAAATTGATTTCAATGAAAAAGATGAAAAAAAAATGATGAGCTTAAATTCTAGAGCGTTAAATTTGTTGTTTTATGCTTTAAATTCCATTGAATGTAACCATGTTTCTTCTTGTGAAACAGTAAATGAGTCTTAGATTATCCTTCAAATGACTCATGAAAAAACAAATCAAGTAAGAGAGTCCAAGGTAAAGCTTCTCTTTCGAGAATACAAGTTATTCAAAATAAAGAATAAAAAGAATATTAACAAAATTTATAAAAGGTTTTCAAACTTGGTTAATGAGTTAAGATGATTAGGCTAAAAGCTCGAGACAGTTGAATTGGTCCAGAAAATATTGCGATCATTATCAAAGTCATAGAGTATAAAAGTAATAATAATTGAGCAATCAAAGAACTTGACCAAATTAGGCATAAATGAACTAATTAAGAGTTTTCTAATGCATGAGATAAAGTGGATGCCCAAGAGGGAAGAGAACGAAAAGAAAAAGAAGAAGAATATAGCACTCAAACTTAAAGAGATGATATACCCTCAACGAATGAAAATAACTCAATGGATAAAAAAGACTTAAAGATAATCTCGAAGAAGTTTAGTAAGTTTCTCTCCAAAAAGAAAAAGAAAAAAATGAAGAATAAGATAATTTGTTATGAGTAAGAGGAAGAAAGGCATTATCGATAAGAATTTTCTTAGGCAAAGAAGAAGAAATCTAAGATGCAAGCTCTTGCCACTTGGAGTAGGGAGGACTCAAGTAATGATGATGAAGTTAAAAGAGTGTCCTTATGTTTCTACATCAAAAAGAAGATATAAAGCTTACTGTAGATGAGCCTTGAAGCCAATGAACGCAAATAAAGACAATAAATGGCTTTGTAAGACATTATGTGCTTATTAACTCAAGTAAGTGTTTAAATGCTTAATTACTTATTATATTTGGTTGATGATGATTTCCATGTTATGATACCTATGTTTTTGATTAACTATATGACTACTTGCCATGTTTGAATAACTAGAGTAAATTGATGCAAGTAAGATATATTTGTATATGCTTATTACTATAACATGTACTTATCATGACTGATTAGGTGATTACATTGAATAATGCAAGTATTTTGTGGAAGCTTATATTCCAACATGTCCTAAATTGGAATTCACGTATAAAAGATTCAAATGTGATTATTTGGTATCAAATGACATGAATTCGTACATTGTTGGCCCCTCAAGAGCAAAATATGCAAGTTTTAGTATCTTGTAATGTTTTGATTAATCTTATGCATAAAATGTTTTATATTTCCCCGAAATTTTATAAAAATGGTTTTAAATATGTCAAACTTGTGCAAATTGTGTTAATCATGTGTTAACAAGTTTGATCAATGTTGTTAAGTTAATATCAATAGTTAAAAATGATTTTAAACTATTATCTAGCGTTTTTGAAATTGATATCAAAATTCCCCTATATTTTTTTTGCATTTTTCTAGGTTTTTAATGTCATATACGACCATATATTTGCAATACATGGTTGTGCATATATTTATCCCTAATATAAGATCATGTTTTACTGTTACACGACCATGCATGTCCTGTAATCTGACATACACAACCGCACATTTTGTATACACTAACTGTGCTTGATGTATTCTATACAAAAAAAAAATTTCTAGATTTTCAAATCATTAAAGTTTTTTAACAAATATTTTTCCTAAACGATATCATACTTTTTACATAAAAATGTTGATTTCATTGAATTTAAACCATATGAGAAAAAGAGAGAAACAAAATAATTGGATACTCCTTGGTTGTACTATGGAATTGTATTAGTTAGAGGGAGCATTCATGTGTTTATATTAATTGACACATGGGGAGTCAAAGAGTTTTCAAAAGACGGAGCTTTAATGCTATTTGAAAGGGGGAGATTTTTTTTAATTGATAAATTGTTTGATAAAATATTTTAATTATGGGAAGAATTTTTTTTACGCTCAAATGAAACATTTAGCATGTCTTTTTAATATATAAAAAAAAGGGAGAAAACATGTTAAAATGTTAAAATATGAATGTTAATTGAGATTTTTTATATGTTGATTAAAAGTTTTTGAAAAATCTTTTTTCATGATTATATGGAGTGAGATGTAGTACTTACTCAACTCACAAGAGTTTGAAATATTTTTTCACCTAGAAAGAATTGAATATAAGGCAACGAATGTGGTTAGAGTTGGTAAAAGATTATGACTTTGAGATCAGATACGACCCGGGCAAAGCAAATGTAGTTACAGATGCTTTGAGTCGGAGAGTTGTCTTATCCATGTTGTTTATTTAGAGTGAACTTAAGAGAGAGATTAGAAGAGAACAAATAGAAGTGATAACAGTTAGGTTTTCAAGACTTTAGATAGTGTTTTCTTTGCTTGATAAGATCATAGATACTCAGAGATTAGATGATTAGGTTCAGATGATGGTTCAGAGAATATCAAAGGGTTTTGTGCCAGATTATGAAGTCAAAGATGGAATAATAAGGTTCAGAGGTCGGATTTATGTTCCAAAAGATTCAAAATTAAGACAGAAGATCTTGTTAGAGCTCGCAGTGTTATGCATATAGCTTATCCAGGCAGCATTAACATGTATCAAGATCTTAAAAAGAAATATTTGGTGGTCAGAAATAAAAAAGAACATAGTAGACTTTGTTTCCAAATGTTTGGTATATTAACAAATTAAAACAAAGCACCAAAGAACTTTTGGGTTGTTACAACCTTTAAGTATATTATAATGAAAATAAGAGAGCATTTCAATAGATTTCATGTCAAGAGTTCCCGAAGTTCAATAGGGATACAATGGCATATAAGTGATTGTAGATAGACTAAGAAAATCTACTCATTTTCTATTTGTCAGAGACAGTATGACTACTAATCAGTTGGGTCATCTTTATGTCAGCGAAATTATGAGATTGTATAGAGTGCCAAGAGTTATTATGTCAGATAAAGACTCCAGAATTTTGACGGCTTTCTACAGAAGTTTACAGAGGACTCTAGGGACTTGATTATATTTTAGTTCAACTTATCATCCTCAGTTAGATGGCCAAACAAAGAGAGTAAACCAAATTTTGAAAGACATGTTGAGAGCATATTGTACAGACTTCCAGACGAGTTGGCTTGCATTATTACCTTTGATAAAGTTTTCCTATAATAACAGTTATCAGTCTACAATTTAGATGGCTCTGTTTGAGTCATTATATGGTAAGAAATGTAGATCCCCTTTGCATTAGGATGATACTGGAGAGAAAGACTCATTGGAAGCCGCAATGGGACTAGAAATGACTCAGCAGATGATTGATCAAGTCAGGGTGATCAGACAGAGAATGAAGCAAGCCTAAGATCGCTAGAGAAGTTATGCAGATTTGAGATATAAGGAAATAGAATTTGAAGCAGGAGATAAAGTTTTATTTAAAGTAGCTCTTTACAAACATGTCTTGAGATTTGGTAAGAAGGGCAAATTGGCTTCAAGATTAATTAGCCCTTATGAAATCCTGGAAAGAGTTGGAAAGATGGCCTATAAGTTAGCTTTACTTACGACTATGGAGAGATTTCATGATGTATTCCACGTGTCTCAGTTGAGAAAGTATATTAAGGATCCTTTATATGTTCTTGAGCTTTAGATTTGGAATTGGCTAAAGATTTGAGCTACATAGAGAAACCAATGCAAATTCTTAATAGAAGGGTTAAGGTTTTTAGAAATAAAGAAATCCCTCTAGTTAGAGTGTTGTAGAGGAATCAGAGGCAAGAGGAATCCAGGTGGGAGGTGGAGTCTAAGATTAGAGAGAGGTATCCCACGTTGTTCAGGTAATTTCAGAAAAAAAAAATTTATAAGAGGGGAGGAATGTAATATCACAAGGTTAGAAATGTCTTTTAGGTTGATAATCTAGGGTTAGAAGTAAGATTTTATGGTATAAATGAGAGTTAAGGAAGTTTAAGGGTGAAATAGATATTTTCTTGAGTTAGGTGGCTTGTGCATGAATCCTGTTGAAAGGTTATTCATGTAAGCATAAGAAAATGGTAGTTTTTCGTTTTTCATTTTTCCAACCATGGACGATCATGCATTTTGAGGCGTACGACCGTACATGCGTAGTGAGTTAGCCACCATATTTTTAAGTTGATCTTATCTCATTTTCCAGCTTATTTTCACTCAAGGTTTCATTCAATTCTAGAAATCTCTAACCCAAGAAAAGAAAAGTAACATCCGAAAGTTCCCGATCAAGCTAAAGAGTGAGATTTTCTTTAAGAGAGAAGCAAGGTTGGCTATGGCTAGAGGTAGGTGTTTCTCACCTCTTTTCCTCTTCTTCTTGACGTGTATGATGCTTGTTTTGGTTGAGATAGGATTGATCCTAGCATGTTTATGATTTTCCTTGCATACTTGTAAATATAGATATGACGAAGATGATGATTATGCATATATAAAGAATATGTATGTTGATATGTATGCATGGATATGATTTTGAGATGTTAAAATGATTGAATGTGATTATTGGTGTTATAGGTGGATTAAACATGCTTCTATTAAATTCTTTGAGTATGGAAGTTGATTAATAATGCTTGATTTACATTTGGTATGAAATTGGATGGGAATAAGCTTGATCAACCTTAACCATATTAAAATAGAGTGAGATGCATGACCGTGCACCTATAGTGTACGTCTGTGCAAGTCAGGCTTTGTATGGTCATGGTTGTGTCCACATACCCATGCACGACCAAATAACATCAAGTCATGACTATGCATGCTAATGTCACAGTCGTGCATACATATGAAATGAGAAACTCAGATAAAATACACGCTCGTGCGTCAGGCAAAAATGAGACTTTAAGCATAAAACAAGCATGACATATAGTAAATTCAGTATAATGGCTCTAATGCAGTATGATAAGACCATATAAGCATACATGATGTATCATATACATATCATGACATAGCATGTCATACAATGTTTTCAGAAAGGGATCTAAGGATCCAAATACATGTTTTCAGTTAGAAAAGTATGATATTATGGACATCTTTTCAAGGGTGAATACGAGGGGGCACTTGTGAGTTTCAGCACACCTATTACGAGAGCTAACATTAGGGTCTATGACCATACTAGCCATTATATATAGGTATATACTAGTGTGCATTCAGCTAACAGCTTAGCTTTCAATGCTATGCACTCAGTTACAAATTTAGATTTAGTTACTGCATGTCGATTAGTCAGTTACTGTCTACGTGTCAACATAGGAAACTCACATAGCCAGAGTACCTAATCCTTGTATTTATCTGTCCGCACAACATAGTAGTTGTTTTTAGTTATAGCATGATTTTCAGTTATAGTATTTTATTCAATATGATTTAAAATCTTCGGATCACAGTTTTATTCAGAAAACCAGTTTTATAATTAGCCTAAATGCTCAGTTCTTACTTTCAGCATGTCATTCTTACGTGACATATATAGTATAGCATAATTCAACATGTGAATAAATAGATGAAATTCAAAATCAGTATAAACTCAGAATGCACAATAAGACATGAACAACAGTATACAAATAATAGTATATGAATGGTAGAATAGTATTCAGGGTAACCAACTTGTTATGATTGTAGTGAGAATCCTCTAAGGAGGATTGTTTTAGGGTCAGAGATAGGAAACGCTCATTGGATGAATTTATCACTCACGCCCTACTTTCTTTTCTCTTGCAAGTCAATGTAATAGGGGCTGAGAGAAGGAGATGGTTGTCGACTGGGATCCAGTTTTCAATTGTGTAGCATGCTTATGGTTTGCATGCTTCATTTGTTTTATAGTTGCATGTAGTGGTATAATATATATACATGTATAGATAAACACCTACTCTGTATGAGTTTTCTAGTATATAAAAGATATTTTTAGGCTTTTTACTTAATTTCACCATATGATTCTTCTGTTGTCATATTTCAACTCAGTATTAAGTATTTCTACTGTATATTAGCGAGAAATATTAATTACTTTGTCTATATAATTAATATTATGACTATTTTATATAAAAGCATGTACAGTAATATACAGTAGAAGTGCCTACAGAGGCAAATTTGTTTTCTTTATATTCTTAATAACCTAAAAGCATAATCTCATAAAGCTAGTGTAAGGGTGAAATCCCGTGAAACTATTGTAAAGGTACAATCCTTCATATTAAAACTAGTATGAAGGGAAAAATCTCTTGTATCAAAATTATTGTATCTTTAAGTTATTAAAGATAGTAGAGAAAAGCTTCAAACGAGGTGGCTTGAATAAGTAGTATAAGAGGTTTGTGGAAAAGCTCTAAACCATTATAAAAGTTGGCTGAGCATTTTTCTTTTCCCTACATTTGTAATTACTTTACATGTGTTTTAATTGGTTTATGTTTGTTTAGGTTAAGTTGATAATTTGCTTGGTTATTGGTTGGTTTATTACAGCATTGCATATAACTAGGTTTTTGGTTGAAATATATTAAGTTAAGAAAAAATTTTCAAAAATTCCATTAACCCCCTCCCTTCTAGGATTATTTTGAGCCATTTTAGGGTTTAATAGGAATCTTTTTAGCAAGTCATGTCCAATGAACATGTTTGGTATCAATATGCACCTGTGTGTCATACAGAGCTAGATTAATAACTTTGACGCGTGCAAATTATCGCCACCTTTTAATAGATTGTTCAACACTATGGTAGTCTCATGTCGATTACTTATGCCCTAGTTTAGGTAAGTCAGGTTACAGAAAAATTATAGAATGACCTCCTTATTGAGTACATAAAGAGAGTATGATCAGACCATCTGGTTTTTCAAACCAATCCAACCATCCTAAGGATACATATCCTAGCATAAAAGCATTTACAGATAAAGAATGTTCCACTTATTATTTGTATGTATGATAACATCAATGAACTAGTATCTTTGGGATGATTATCTCTAGAGCACACACTCAAACACTAAGCATAATTTGATACTTCTATATACCCTATACATCCTTATAATCCTTTAGGACATTATTGCGAACACTTAGGTATAAACCTTTAACTTTATTCCTTTTTATATCAGATATACAGTAATACATCATAGGCTAATGGTCGTGAATCCCTTCCTTTATACATAACTTCTTTACTTACAAGTATACTTGATTATGACTCAATGTACATTGTGTATGTCCTATGCACAGGTATTACATACCTCTATCGTGAACGACTTACTTTTACTTCTTTATAGTCACATGTGAACCCTAAAGGTATAACCATTTTTTCTTTCATGTGAACAATCATACACTCATTCTATAAAGGCATCTACTATAACTTCTCTCACGTGTCACAAATGATCATGTGTGTCTTTTATATAGTCATCTACCAGTCATAAAAAATTCTTAAACTATTGGACATATGGGTATGCCTACCTTCATGCAAAGTCATACAACAAATACGGTTCATATAATCTTATGCATGTTATGACCAATTTTATCTTAAAGACAATTGTGTTACATGTTTAGAGCGTTATTTTTAGGCTATTCATGTCAGGTATCATCTCATATTGCTGCTAATGTTTACTAATGATTCTAACATGTAATCAATAATAAAATAATTTCATAACATAAGTGTTTAAATATATATCTAAACCAAAAATAATCAAGTCACCAAGAAAATCCATTTTTACAATCCTACCATGGTTTTTATCATCCCATAAATAATTAACATACAAAGCATTCAATAACCTTTAACCATATTGCAACTTACAAATCTATTAGGTTTATATTTCTAAGGAACATATATACATAATCCTACTTCATAATGTCTTTTACATGGTTACACAGATAGACATTCTAAAAACATGTTTTAATCACATCCAAATTCATATTACCCATTGAAACATAAAATTCAAATATGATTCAACTAAATTTCTAAAATAAATGTCTTACTTGTTCCTCAAGCAATAAAGATTGATGTTAAATTCATACTTGATGTTTCATCGAAAAAGGTCATTGGATTCCCTCTTTTTATAATAGCTAACTCTCTCTCTCAATAAAGGATAAAAAAAATAAAAAAATCTAAACTAATAGGAGATAATAACTCAAATATATGATGATGTGCCTTATATAAAATTTTTATTTGTAAAGGAATGCATGAGTATACACCTTACCTTACACGATCAATAGCCACCTTAAAATTCTATTCAAGGCATATTACACTTATTTACTTAAAATGAAAGAAATGCCTTTTTATGCATAGTTGTTTATCAAATTAAAGATCCAATTTTCATACTTAAACAAATTTTCAATCACATTCATTTATAACCTTAATAATCATGAAGTGAAAGAAATACTCCTTGCGATGCACTTGTGAGTGTTACAAAAGGCAGACAATTTAATGTTAATCAAATAGTGTTTGATATGTTAAACATTAACATAGTCTTAAGGATAGATCTCCTAGAGAGATACTGAGCTAAGATCGACTAAGGAACAAGGAAAGTCTAGTTTAGTCTTGATGATCGCGATGAATTCTAGTTTGGTAAGAGGCACATTTAGAATATGATGATTAGTTAGTTTAATCCTCGTAAGATGCTAAGTAAAGGGCACATAAGATAACTTTCTTATATGGTAAGTAAGGGTGATAGTTTAGACATGAGATTGATAATGTGCTAGTGATTCAAGTTTTTCAAGATGTGTTTCTAGATGATTTACTTAAATGACCTCTTAAGAGAAAGATAGAGTTTAGCATTGAATTAACATCAAGCATAACACTTATTTCCAAGACACTATATAGAATATCCTCAACCAAATTATAAGAATTAAAGAAATAACTCTAAAAATCATTGAATAATGGGCTAATACGGCCAAGTCATTCTCCCTGAGAGCTTCAATTCTATTTGTCAAAAACAACGATGAATCTCTTAGGATATCCATTAATTATGTAAATTTAAATAAGGTTATAATAAATAACAAGTATCTACTACTCAAGATAAATGACTTGTTGATTAGCTATGAAAAGCCTTGATGTTTTCCAAGATAAATATGTGGTCAAGTTATAATCATGCTTGAGTTGTTAGAATGGATATACTGAAGACAACTTTCTAAACAAGATATAGGCATAATGAGTTTGTAATGATGCCCTTTAGATTAACCAGTGCTCTTGTAATGTTCATAGATATGATGAACCAAGTTTTTTATGACTACCTGAATAAGTTTGTAGTAGTGTTTATTGATGATAAATTGGTGCATTCTAGGGGTTGAGAGAATTATGAGGAGTACTTGAGATTTTTCCTACAAAGGTTGAGAGAAAAGTAATTTTATGTTAAGTTTTCCAAGTATAAATTCTAGTTAGATTAAGTTACTTTTCTAAGACATATGGCTTTAGTTGATACTATATATATTTGTCAATCTAAGAATGATAAAACAATTATGGATTAGTAAAGACCAAAAATTGTTAAGCAGGTACAAAATTTCTTAGGATTAATAGGATACTGGAAGATGTTTTTTGAGGATTTGACAAGTTCGCTAGACCTCTCACAGTACTTACAAGGAAAAAGAAACCATCCTAATGGGTCGACTCCTATAATAAAATTTTTCAGGAGTTAAAGAAAAGACTACAAATTACTTCAACTTTAACTCTATTGAAGGATAGGATATAATATAATGTTTATGCAAACACTTCCTATAGATGGGTAGAAACAATGTTAATATAACGAGGCTAGGTGATAGCATATAATTTGAGACGATTTAAGGACTTTGACAGAAGATATTGCTCTCATAACTTAGAATTGGTTGTGGTGGTGTTTATATTGAAGATTTGGAGACACTACTTGTATAAGATAAGATGCATTATACATCAATCACAAAAGTTTAAGGTATTTTTTCACTCAAAAAGAGTTTAATATGAGACAATCGCAATAATTAAAGTTGGTTAAGAGTTATGATTGTGACATTAAGTACATGGGATAAAGCTAATATGGTAGTTTATGCTTAAAGAATTTATCATATCAATGTAATGCATTGTTATTACTTCTTAAGTAAGAAAATGCCCTAAAATCTTATCGATCTTCCATAAAGACTTGTGTTACCCCATGTAACCTATTGACATATATATGTACTTATTTTCTTTCAAATTTACTGGTTTATTGCATAAAAGGTGAATGTTAAGTTCTTTACAAGCATAGTGACAAGCAAGTGAAAATACTATTAAAGTACAAAAATAATATTTTTATTGAATGTAATCAATTACAATTACAAACTATATTTGATTACCTTTACTTAATCTATAAATACATAAGTGACTCTATTCACTCAATCCACAAAGTATATAAGAGACTTGACTATGACTACTTAGTCTACTATCACAAAGAGAAAATTGAAATAGCAAGCTTCTTCATTAAAGTTTTTGTTCTTTCTCTCTAAAAAAAGTTGCTACACAACAAGGCTCTAAGAATAAAAAGAAACAAGAACTATTCCTTAGTCTTGAACTTTTCCTTTTAAGTTACTCTTTTAACTTAGCCTTATAAGCCCTTTACCTATCAAGACTATAGTGTGTTAATAACCTATCTAGAACCTTTCTCAGGCCAACCTATATGAGGTACCCTTTACGATAACCTTAACTTATGTCCTTCAAACTCTCTTGGAAAGTAATGATTCCCTTTATGAATCTATTATCGATGTCTACATTAGACTTTCCCTTTATCTAACAGGAGAATTGAGTTTGGAATCTTCTAACACAAAATAAAATGAGTTAAAACATATTATATAGAAGGTGACTTCAAGAGAGAAAAAATAATACTCATTGTAGAGTACCTTCACATGATATAAAAATAAGAACCAATGATAAAAGTGTCATTCTAATAATGCTCTTTGGCATGAAGCCAAGACATTACCTAAGGCATGGTTTTAACATCAAGACCATCTTTGGATTATGGAAGCTTGTGGTGCGTTAACCGCAAACTTGTATTATGGAAATCCATAATAACACAAGACACTTTCACACAACCATAGGAGGTACCTTATATCATCTATTACAACAACAACTAAGCATACATCCCTTATCAAAAGAGACACACCTTTCCATCTTTTATTCCTCTAAAGGGGACTCAAATGTCAAACGTCATTCTTCTATTAGAGCCAAAAAAAGACCTTGACCCTCATATGCATAAAGAAAAAAAAAAGTGTGCCAGACTCAATGTCATAAAAAAACTCTCAGAGTTAAATAACCCACTATAAGATGAGGACACAACTTGAAATATATGAAGTCATTATGATGCCAACCTGCACATCTCTAACTAAACAATATGATAAATCTACAAAAGGCAACACCCGTTTTAAGGTAGAAAATTCTCGAGGTTCTTGAAGTCCTCCTTACAATCTAAGATTTGGAGGCAATTGTTTAGACAATACCTGTCAACTCAAAATTTTTTATCAAAAGTCTACCTTTGTTGGAGTCCAATTAGTCAAGATCAATGACCAAACCGTAAATAGGCCCTAGACAACATTTTAGTTATTTTTGATCCGATATTCAATAAAAAATTTTCATGTTAAGATAACTAGTAAACATCTTCCAAATAGAAAATTAGTCCAAAAGCTAAGATATCATCCATCACTAACTCTGGTCGAATCTCCCTAATGGTGATCTTATCCTTTTTTTTTTTTTTTTTTTTTTTTTTTTGGAAACTGAAAGATCAACCAAGTTTGATTAAAAATGAAGTTTAGCGAAGTTTGAAAAGGATATACCTTTACATTAAGTGACATCACCCTACAACTCCCATATGTTTCGGAAACAACATTAAAATGTTAAAATTCCTACCCTTCGACATCTCATTTGATACTATGAGACCAAGTACAACTTTATTTACCGCTATTATTCTAGACCGTGCACAACCCGCCTTTTATTGAAAAAATTAAAATTGAAAAACAAAATAATGAGAAAACAAATATAATCATTTTTATTCATTATATGCTACCATTTTATCATATTAAAGAGAAAAAAAATCATGGAAAGATAAGATAGTTTTATTAGAAGCACAAACAAAAAAATTTGTTTTCACCCAAGATCAAATAATAAAATGACCTTAACACGAACCACTGAGACAAAAATATATTTCACAACCATCATATCTATTCCCTTCCAACTATACTTGACCTATACTGCTTTGACCGCAACAATGAACCAATACAATCCATCTACAGACATTACAGATATATTAAAAGCCCATGCACCAACGCTGTGAGTCGCCATTACACATAAACTTTTGATTATGTTATACAGTAGCTCGTAGAAATTATATTGAAGGCCTGTCGTGATTAGCCATCAAACTCTTGCCCAACAATTTGAAAGAAAAAGAAAAATCTCTTCATGCAGAGATAACAGTTGTACTCTGACCTAAAGAATTAATCAGAATTCTTTTATAAAATATTCTCATAACACTTATCTAGTAGAAAGATATCCTCATTTCTTAACTAGAATGTCAACAATCTATAACATTCCTTTTTCACTAAAATTGAATTAGAAATATACTTATTATCATCCCAAGATGATAAAAATTTTTAATCCTACCAAATTTAAATTTATTTTTCTCTCTAGGATTACTATAAATATAGATAGTAGATTTACAGACAAACATATACGTACATGTACACATAAAGGTAGAGAAACACAAACAATAAAAACAAAATACATACTAATTGATTGCTAAGCAAATCATTAATATTTTTGTTGTAATACACATATATCAATAGCAACACCCTACATGTAGGCATTTTGATCATTAGGTTAAACTATATTAAAAATCATGTGTCTCATTTCATTATCTTTGTTTTTTCATTTACATTTCCATACACTATAATTAACACACCAGAGTCTCTTCATGTTCTAATTGTTGCTATCTTAGTTTGTCTTGTGCAAAACTCAAAATCTTCTATATCATTTGAAAACAAGAGATGTCATCAATAGTTTGGATTAGATGAGGGCAAAGCCACGTTTTATCTTAACAATACTCACAAATTTTTATATTGGCTAATAGTAGAAAGGCCTTAGATAACTAATCTTCAAAAGACTTGGAGAGCAATCCAGAGTTTTTCCATTATGCAAAATCCAGTTGATCCACCTTTAAGGTTGACACAACACAACCCAAGAGAGGTATAACTCTTTCATCTAAACTAGTTACAAGTAATCTCCCCAATGTCGAACAACGAGTGTATAGCTCCATCTTATTGTTATACAATTGCCTAAAAAGGTTTGCCTCGAAAAGGGGAATCATTGTAGGTTCACTTGTAATGCACATAAAGACAAGTTGCTCTGTACAATGACAAGAGCGATGAATTAGTAATAAGATGATCTTGAATCCTCTTTAGCATAACTTGTGCCTAAAGCCTGTCAACTCTTAATAAAAAAAAAAAAAAAAATCGTCTAACAGGGAATGAATGAGAATATTTTGGAGCTTCAAACACTAAGTTAAGCTCCCTTAAAATCACATTATAGGCCAATACTTGTAGTCCCAAAGACTTATGAATGAAGTTGGACTTTGACTTCAATTATTGATAAGATAAAAAGCAAAACCTACCTAATCTTAAGGCCACTAACAAATTACCACCTAAATGCTTTCTAGAATCCCAAGAGAAGATGGTTGACTATGTCCTAATACACATCCCTCCTTGATCAATAGACAAGTTGCAATCCTTTGTTCTTTCTTGGACCAACTCATTATTTCATTACAATAGGCAAAGTGACCTAAGCTAGCCAACCTAAGGTACGAAATAGGATAACATATACAAATATATAATACAAGCTAGATAACATTTGCTCAATGTTCAAGCACACTTGTGCTACAACCTACCTTGATTCATAAGCTATAACAACTTATTAAACCATGAAGCCAAAGGTGTAACACACCCTAACCAGATTATATTAAGAAGTTTTATAATGGCTCTTGATACCTTGATAGCAAATACCAGTGGGCTAAATATTAGCAGATAAGACACTCTTTTAGTCCATTATACAACACCATCCAATGACTACTCTAAGCTATTTAACACCCAATAAAAGTGACTAAAAAAAGTCAATGGAGAACAATAAAGAGATTCCAAAATTTTCTAGAGTGAAATGCACAAGAAATATCTTGATTTGTATAATAAATATTCGCTTACCATCCTCATTGGTATTATTTATATAATCAGTAAACATAAAGGACTATTCTCACAACCATAAGTAGTGGAAGTAAAAATCCAAAATTTACAAAGATTAGGAGCAAGGCCACTATAGTCCTATTAATTATCTTTTCTCTTTTCGATGTTCATTTACCTGTTAAATATAAATTCAAACTAAAGAAAATTAATTATGATTACTCTTGTTATTACCCCTATAATTTAATGAATGCATTTATGTAATAGAGTTGTAATACAAATAATGTAATTCGTAAAAAGTCTTGAGTAATACTAGGTTATTAACAATATGTATATATGTTGATTTGTGACACAACTAATATACAAACAAAAAAACAATGTTAAACATATGTAAAGTGTAAGAAAAACAAAAAGAATTACAATGTCAACCCTAAGAGAGTCATTTTAGCCTTATGATGAAAGGAAGGAAGATAGGCTGCCCATATGGCCTCCTAAATAATAAGTCACCTGAAAACCATATCTAGTTGTCACCTAATTGTTTCAATTCCTATACTACCTACCTCGACTTAATAAGTGCAACCAACCTCTTAAGTAGTTTAAGATTGTTTCTAATCTCATGCTTACTCCTTATTCTAACACATAGGTCCACCTTTCATTGCTCGAGTGATCTATTTTGCCTTAGTCCTTACATATTAGAAGTGATATGAGTACCACATCTTGTGTCTATAACCCAAGATAAATTAAAATTAAGGTTAATCTCAATAACATACATACCTAAAGTAGAAGCAGTCAACTTCTTTTTCTTATACTCAAGGAAGGCCTTGCAATGTTTTCTCCAACGGCGTAATCTACTACAGAAGAAGAAAACTATCTATCCTTTATTCACTCCACTAGTGGGTTGTATAGTAGGTAAATCTTAGGTCTGGACCTGAGCCTTGGGCTTAGGCTTGGCCTTGCCTTTACCCTTAGCTTTGTGTCAAGCACTAACCACTAGTACTTCCTTCCCTTTGCTTGTATCCAAGTTTTACTTAACAGTCCTATTAGTCCAAGCAACTTAGCCAATGAGCATTCCTTCTAGTTCAAATTAGAGTTCATTATAAAATTTAACCAAGAAGTAAAGAGAGAATTCAATATAAGATCTATAGGCACCTCATTGTCTATTAGGAACCCCAAGTTGGCTAAAATATAACTAATGATCTTAGTTGCATGAGCATTTACCTATACACCCTCACTCATCTTACAACTAAATAGTGTAGATGTCACCTAATATTATTTTGACCTTTTTTGAGTTTTGTGCGTTTCTTGTAGAGTAAGAAGAATGAACTTGGCATCTATAAGTTCATGTTACATCTATAGCTTGGGTAACATATAAGTCAACATAAGACACTAGACTTTTACATAGTCTTTTTCATACTTATGAAAAGTATCAAAAACGTTAATGGTGGAATCAAGACCAAGTTTTGAAGGAGTTCCACCCTTAAGGACATATAACCTTTCATTTGACATAAGACTAATTGTAAGTTCTGATACCAATCAAGAAAATTGGCGTCCTTCGACCTATTGTCCTTTTTCAAAATTGAACATAATGAATTATTATCATAGTGATATTGTATGATCTACAAAATGTACAAAAAAAATTAGAATAGTTAATTATTTTAATCATTCAATTAGGATTTTATTAAACATTTCCATTATTTTTCTCAAGCCAACAGCTCTTACTATTGAACTTAGGAAGTCTTGATAAAGTTTCTAATTGACTGAGATCCTATCAAATTGACTTAACCTTCGCTTTAGCAAACAACCCAAGGTGACTCAAATAAGTAAGTCATCAAACTAACTAGCAAAAGTCTATAATCTCAAGTTAGGTTTTACCTCAACAAATTATGTAAACCTTAATTATAATTTTCGGTATTAATGCATTGGATACTACATACCCCACGCATTAATAAATACATCTTCACTTTACTCAGCTTCTAATAGATTTCACCTTCTCTTTGGAGAATAAGGTACTCTCTCTTAATTAAGTCTAACCCAATTTAGCCAATAACCACTCTTCGACCTGGTAATGGGTTGCCCTCCACTTTAGTAAACAAAGTTCCCACGAATAGGGGCCTTTCTTGACTATGTTATATTAGAAGGCTTCCCGTTATGACTTAATATTTAATAAGGAGTTTGTTAATTAGTCTCAGCAATCTTAATTTATATGTGAAGTGAAATTTGCAAATTTGAAATTAAACCTAGCATTATAACTAAACAAGGCAAAAAATATAAATGTTTATGTATGAGTTAACTGATGTCGGCCCTTGAGCTGAGAGGACTAACAAATCAACTTATGTATTGTTCATCAATTTCAAGACTTTTAATTATTGCTTCCACTTCTCTTCTTCAAGATCTTCAAGTAATTTATAAGGTTTTACATTCTAGTTACATATTTCTAAGAAATATACAAGTAACACCTATTTTAAATTTTATATTGTAAAATCAGAAACCTCAAGTTACATTCATGGAAAAAGGGTGAGAAGAGAAATTACATCGAGAAAATCATAAGAGAATGTAGAACAGGTAGGTCTTATTTTAAATAAATTACAAACCATACATTCTCAAAAACCAAAACCATACATTTGCAAGTCTTACTCACATACCAAGCACCATACATATGTATCAACAAATGTACATACACATAATTAAAATTAATCAAATTAATTTTAATTAATTAGCCATGTCAAATTTGTTTTTAGTCTTTATAGTTTTACAAAATTATAAACAGACAGTAAAACTTTGCAAAACTTGTAATTTGACTCCTAGCAATCAACCCAAGGTCAAAGACAAATTCTACGCCAATCATAGGTATAAAGCATTAACTTCATAACCATGACACTAGGTCTCATGGGCGTTAATGGACCATACATAGTTGTAAATTTACTAAGTTTTGGAATTTATGGAAATTCTAGAAGCGCAAACGAGCATTGTCATGGGTAGTGCATGACCACATGTGCAAGTATTTTTTAGTCTATATACGAGTGCAAGTAAAATGCTTACAAGCATACATAGCCTCACAAGATGACTTCACAAAGTATGACCTTGTGAATTATGCTTGGGTCACACCTATGAATTCTCATAGTCATGATCATGACAAGTTTGATTTTTAAAAATTTCAGTGATAAAATTTACTAAAAGTCCACCCAAATGGCACGCTCAAAATTAAAAATGACCAAAATTGGCATGACATAGTAATATTCATTCCAGGCAATGCTTTCATTACATGTAAAGACATCAAATGGAAGTGGTTTTATGCAATAAGAAATCAAGCACTCAACCATACTTACATCAAAATATAACCCAATTCACAATCATCAAGCAAAAGTATAGAAGTTAAAGCTCAAAAAATCCACAGTTTACATGACTATCTATTAAACATGTTATATTAATTTGAATGAACACTAATATGCAATTCAAAATAATCATAATAGCAACACTGGTAAGAGTTTTTAAAATGTGAAAGCAAAGGCTTTGATACCACTATAAGAAACCTATAAGTCACCAAAAAGATGGCCATACAATGAAATTATAAAAACTTATTCAAATTTTTGGGTTCTTATGACAGGATCATCATTTTTCACAAAACAAAAAATGAAACATGCTTAAACAAACGTAAGGTGTTTAAAAGAAAGCAAACTTATGTTTAAAGGCTTCTTCTTTACTTTTTGTTGCTTAATATTGTTTCTCTAGCATCCCTTAGGTCATAAACACTTATAGTGCTCCATATGGAGCAAATATAGAGGTTAAGTACATATTTAGGATGTTACGACCTATAGGTGTATGGGTGTGAGTATGTTCGTATATGTGTGACTTTGAATATCTTAAGTATATCTCTAAGAAAAACTATTGTATTCCTGTATATAGATAAAAGGTCTAAGGCATAATTGCATAACATACATGCTCTTGACTTAACATATAGATCCATGAATAAAAAGCTCACAATTGTAAATCAATGTTAGGTAACTAATAAATTTTTACACATTGCAATAAATCTGTAACATATTCCCATATTCAATAACCATCTACTAATAGTAAGTATGATTGTATAAAAAGTAATCATGCCTATATATTTGTAAGTTATTTGAATTTTGAATTAATTTGACTCAATCAAAGCTAATTCAATTCAAATGCTTTAAGATTTATTCAACCCTAAAGATGTATGCCCATGAAAACTAAGACTCACAATTGTGCATTAAGAAAAATCCCTAAATCAAATTTTTTAACTCAATCCAAAAGAATCTAACAAGTCTTATATGATATAACCTAAGAGCACAATTACTAGTTGAACTATCTTATGCCATTGATTCATCAACTCTATAGTTTATGACCTATAAGCTCTTTACTATCTCAGTAACACCCAAATTTGAGTTGAATTTAAACACAAATCATGAACAACCTTTAACAAAGTATCATGACCATTCAAGTAGTAGAGTGCCAATGAATAACTCTGAGCTTTTCATTCCCCTACTTTTCATGGTTGCAAGTAACAGGGACTCAATGACTACAGGGTGAAGCATAAGACAACAAGCATGAGCACAAGGGCAAATAAGTTATTTAGTCATTAGACATTATTTTTATTTATGGACTTCAGTAGTTTGCAACAAATATTAGTTACATGGAATTTGTTGTGCATGTGGATAGTTTTATTTGAATATTTAATTGCATGCCCTAATAAGCTTAAATTGGTAGCACTTCCCTCACGAGGGTAGTACTTTTGGAAATGAGTGTTACATTCAAGTTTTAAAAGCTCAATCAAAATTATGACAAGAAGAAGAAAATAAAAAGAAGTTGTTTGGTCTATAGATCTAAGATCTAAAAGTTTGATGAAGAAATTCAAGAGAAAAGGGAGAGAAAAAGAAGTTGTTATAATTATAGACGTAATTTTCCTTTAATTACCTTTTCCCTCTCAAATACTTAAAACTAATGAAAAATAGTTGATTCAGAGACAACCTTATGTAGGGCCTATAGCCCCCCTAAAATTTATTTTTATAATTTTTATAATTTTTAAATTATATTATAAATTTTCTAAATTTTTGTAAATTTTTAGGCTTTTGAGTTTTTCAAAAAAAAAAAACCTTAAATTTAACACTGTTTTATAAAATTTAAGCCCAAATTCCAATTTCATGACAAAGCAGACTTTTTTAACAATAAAATACTAACTTTTTTTTAATTATTATAAAAGACAAATTTTCAATTTCAATAGAAATTTTTGGCCTTGTGAAGTGGGAGTGACTCAAACTTCATTCATCATATTTCAATATTGACGTCTAGGTCAGTTTTTATACAAATTAATTTTTATTTTTAATTAAAAAATTTATTCAATATTTAAGGTTTCAATTTATATTATATTAATAAAGTTAATTTTCTCTAATCCCTAAAATAGGAGTATGATGATAGGAGCATGATAATGTTTAATACTTTATTTATTTACTTGTACTATGTAATATTAAAGGTAGATTAATAAACAATTAAATATTAGTATTGTATTTGTTAAAATTAGTTATTTATTATAAACATCATTATTGTGTTTACTCTTCGACTGAAATTTATTTTATGAATATGAATTTTAGTGAATTAAATTAGATGAGAAAGAGTATATTATAACTTATAATTTATAAGTCTATCTCAAAAAAAAGTTTGATTTTGTTTACTACCATAAACACTAATGTTGTTTTACTCTCTAATTAAAATTTATTTTATAAACATAAATTTTGTTCATTATTTAAAATATTTAAGCTTAATTAAAAAATTATATGTTTTATTTGGATCCATTGATAAAAATTTCTATAATCCTCAATGAACTGATTAATGGGTAATAAATTATTCAGGTTTAAAGATATTTCATAATTAAAAGTGCTTATTGATTATTAAGGATATCTTTTAGGAAATTTTCCTGTAAATCAAATATAAATTATATTTGTATACAAATTAATGTATTAATTGATGGACAAAAACAATAACACACCAAGGCATGGGAGCCATGGTAACATTGATAGCTCTTATTCGATCTGAGTTGTTTGAGTTTGAATTAAAATTCAAATAGAATGCATCAAATTTGAGTTAAGAATTAGACTCTTTTTTGTGAACGAGCTCAATTCAGATTGATTTAAACATTTGAATTCAAGTTATTTTTTATTAAATTCAAATTAAATTTTTCAAACCGAATTCAAATTTTAACTTATTGATTTCAAATAATCTCAAGTGGGTTCTTTAACATTCAAATAAATTTTTAATTAGGAATTGAGTACTGATGTAATTTTTTCAAAAGGCCTTGTGTATGTATATACTGGAAGACCTAAGAGCAATATTTACTTTTAATCAGCTTAAAAACCAAAAATATATTTTCATTTTACAATTTACAAATTGCTCAGCAATTATTTATCTAATATCTATTAATTCTCTGTATTACTCTTTTTAGTTTCATTTTTTCATTTGTTTCAACACTATGTATCATGAAATGGCTTCTATTAGTTAATATAGCTCTCATTAAATTAAATAACCAGTCAAAGTCTTATATAAATTCTTTGCACAAAACAATGTGACATTAAATCGCTATAAGATTTAAATTTATGTTTATAAAGCAATTTGTAATCATAGGAAAAAGAACATAGAATTAAATTAGGAAAATGTAAAAATGCTTTTAGTAATTAATCTATCATAAAATACTTTAATATATGGTATCGATCAAATCTATTTTATAATCAAATTTACACTTGCGACTCCTAAGGGCAATCAACGACCCAAAACCCGAAAAAGAAAGCTCGAATAGGGCATTCTCTCTCTTCTAAAAGTCACAAAAATTGTAAAACTAAGGTGACTAAAGAACTCCAAAGGAAGTAAATAAATTAAATTTTTAATGTCTTCAGTAGTTTAAAATTTGATAATTACACCCCCAAAAATAAAACAAATTAAGATGTGAAAATCATTTGAGGGTAAATTATAAATTTTAAAAATTATAGGGATATTAAAAATGTTAAAAGAATTTTTGAAATTTAAAAAATAATGTTTAAGATTGTTTGAAGAATTTTAAAATTTTAATACACCCCTAATAGTTTTTAAAATGACATACACCCTAAAAGACTTAATAAATTAAAAGTGTAAGTGTCACCTTACAAAACTATTAAGACTATTAACCTTATATAAATGCAATATTAACTGATAACTAATAATATTTTAAGGACATTTAAATAAAATAACATTTCAATGTTCTTTTATTAATAACAATCCACCCAAAATATTATTAATTTATACTCGATAATATTTTAAGTAATTTATTTTAGTGGTAACCTTTCATTTTTAGTAATTAATGACTATCCAAACCAAACACCGTAAAAATGTACACGCTCTAGTTTAAAGATAATTTTCAAACCAAACAAAAAAAATGATTTGACAATATCTCAAATCAAATCAACCCATTTTGTGATTCAAACAACCAAATTGAATTGCAATATTGTTGTTTGATCTGATTTGGATTACGATTTGAGTCTATAAAAATAAAATATAGTATTATCAATACATGATGTGTTGTTAATTATATTTTCTACATTCTGTTCTTCTATTTAATTCTAAACTTTCTCAAATTTTAACAATTTTTAGTGTTAATACTATCTCGTACTCATCATTCCAAAAATTATGAATATGTAGTGTTATATATATAATTATATGTGTTGTTAATTGTTAATAGGTAATGTGAAATACTCATTAACGTATGTTATGAACGATAACACAATTTTTATATTCAATTTTGATTAATATGTTGTTTCTCTGTCAAATTAATATATATACTCCAACGGATTGACTACTTCTTTCAAACAATGCATTTTGTTTTTAATTATAATGGTTAATTTTATTATGTTAAGGTACTTCATATTACATGTACAATCCTATACAATATACTTATTCTTCCTAACCTTGACTATAATCTCATTCTTGCTTCCAGTCAAAATTAAGAGGCTAAAATATAACAACAATCATAAATAATGATAATAAACAAAATAAGCTTAGTCAACAAATGTAACATGTCCTTGAATAAATGCATATATATAAACAAAAAAATAATTTACAATTTGATCCAGTTTAGAAACCTTTCAAAACGTAACCCAAATCATAAACAATTTTTTTTTAAATCACACCGAATCAATTCCATACATAGTTTAAACCAAACTGCGAATGGTTCAATTCAATTTTACAGTGTAAACCAATCTATAGCATTGTCAAATAGGTACAAACTGACACTCGTTTTCTTCTTGGACATTGAGACAAATTATTTTGGGAATCTTAGATTCATCAGAAATATCCATAAACTAGGTTAATAATGTTTTTAACTTTTCTATCATATTTATTTGAGTACAATTAAAAGTCTGTATGATATAATTTATTTGAATAAATCTTATAGAAGACGTTTCTTTTGTAAGTAGAAGTTATAAAAAAGTTTTTCGTTGTTTAGTTAAAAAAAATACAAAAGATTTTTTTTAAAATTTAATTCATTTACAAAAGATAGTGCTTATGACTTTAAATAAAAATTTTTTTTTTGGTAATTTTTAAATAAACTTTTGTGGGCATCATAATAAGATGCGAACAATTGTGCTGGTCTCCATCTTACAAATTAATATCAATAGTAATGTAGCCAAATCTAAAACCTTTAGAATTGTGTAATAATCAAATCAAGCAAGGTGTAAGGGGCTGCCAGAGTGAGTGTCGGTGCTTCATCATCTAAGTGTTGGTGGTGGCCAAAATCAAGAGTGATGAGTGCCAAGCCAAGTTCCAAGAAGCCATGAGGGCCACAATCTATCCAGCCAGTGTGCCAGTCTGTTTGCTAGTCTGAGTCGCGGGAAGCCGCATGTGAAAAGCGGCATTTTGATCCAAGATGTTTTGGTCTTCAAATATTTTTCTATACTATGTAAATGTAATATGAGCAAAGGCTTACGTGTTTGGAAAAGTCCAATCAATTGCTGCACAGTGTCGGTTTTGCGATGCTCAAAACCTGACTCCGTGACACAAGGTCTCTCTGGAAGCGCATATGACTTGTTATATTGGTTGTCTAGTCATCTGATAAATTCATTCTGATGACAAGAAATTGCTCGACTGGCCATTGTTGGTGATTGTGTTTCTGACTGTCATGTCTTCCAACAACTGCCCATCGCCCATGTGCTTGCTGCTTAGTACTGTTTCATACTTTTTCGAAACCCTAATCGGAAATTGAAAGCATGCTGTCTTAGTTTCATTAATTGATGAACTAATACCTGTCTTGAATGGACACAAATACATCATTGGTTTTGGTGGTCCCTCGAAAAAAACACAAAATAAATTTTGAGAAAGGAAGAAAGAAACATCCTATGTTTGGCAGTATTAAAGATAGAATGATTCCAACAGGTTAGTCTAGTAACAAGGATAAACTGTTTATTGAAGTTAATAATTTTATTTAATCTGTTATTACGAATCTAAATAATGACAAATCTCCAAATTTAACTTATTTAATTAATAAGAATTAATCGATTGATATGAGTAAAAATTTTTGAATCATTAAAAAAAAAAACATTAGAGATAGGATTAGATTCGAATTAAATTAACTAAAACTTGTATTTTAATTTGGTTTCAATACATCCAAAAGGAAAAGACGGCAAACAAAGAAGAAAAATTGGGAGCCAAAAATTATCTGGTGACTAAAACTTGTATTTTAATTTGGTTTCAATACATCCAAAAGGAAAAGACAGCAAACAATAAGAAGAAAAATTGGGAGCCAAAAATTATCTTGTGTATGAAACTTTGAAGAAAATAATTGACCTGCACCTGAGGGCTTGCTGGATAAGGTGGTTAATGCATACTGAGCCTATTGGGTTTGTATTTGGGTCAAACTGGGACAAGGGCCGAGTAGCCCATGAGTTGTAGAAATTTGATTTCCATTCGAAGACATTCATCAAATGTACACTATTAAAGAAATATATTTAGGGGAATTGAGTAAAAACAGCAAAAAAAAAATGACTGTTGTCTAAATATTCCTTGCAAATAATACCTTTAAGGGTGCATTTGATTTAAGACAATAATAGAGTAATAAACATTACCTATTCAATTCATTAAATGTATCACAATTATCAAACTAATATAATAGAAGATATAGAAAGTAAATTGATTAACTCCTTAAATATTAAGAAATTATTTTCTTAATTTTAGTTTTATTACAATTTACCTCTATTTGATCAAACTTAGTTTGGGGAAATTAATTTAAATAATCAAAAATTAAATCTAAAAAACAATTTTAATTATTCTTTTCCATTTTTATAATTCTACTCCAAATTTCATATGTATCCAACCATTTGTAGTAAGCATATTATGCGTAGTTATCAAATCAATGATTTATAAACTAAATCACGCGTATTGGGTATCCACATTGAATGAATTTTATGTGTAGATATTATATTTGGGCGTACTGAAGTAATCCTATAATTATTTTTTCGCATACTTGTCGTTTTATCTTCCTTTCTTCGTCTAGTTCAAAACCTCTCTCATTTTCTTCATTCTTTTTCTCTCATTTTCTCTTCGCTAATAGTTGAATTTAAGATTATAGTTTTTCTTTATTTCATCAGTTAATTTTTCACTATAGAAATCAATGAAGAGAAAAAGAGAAAAATGTGAAATAATCGTGGAATTACTTCAATACGTGAAATATATGACCTTTAAATGTAAATTTTATTCAATATGCGTGTCCATTACACGTGAATTAGTTAAAAAAAATTATCGATTCGATAAATATACGTGATAAATGAATTACATATTGTTGGATACACACGAGATTTGGAGTAGAATCGAAAAAATAGAAAAGAAGAAATTAAAATTACATTTTATATTTAAATTTTGATTAATTAAATTAAATTCTCTTTTATTTTGACATATTAAAGTAACATATTAAAGATATTTATCTAATCATATCATTATTTTATACATTCTAAGGTAATCTATCTTTGTGTTCATATTTCATTTTTTATTATAAAATTTCACCAAACCAAATACACCATTATTGGAGTTAGTAATTCAAGCTGTTTAATCCCAAGATCACCATTACCCACTTAACAATCAAATGCACTACATTCAACATAAATTTAAATCAGGTTTAAATAAAAATTAATTTAAACTTTGAATACAGCAATAATTATTCATGTTTTGGTTATAAGTATATACCTATAATTCATCTTTTAAATAAATTTTTTCCGGTCAATATACTCCATCTGTAGTCACTGAGTAATTATAAGAAGCTTAAATTTATAAAAAAGGAAAAAGAAATAATAAAAAAAAAAGAATAAAACCATGTTCCAAAATTATCAATAGATACCAGTTTCATAGATAAGATACGAGTGCGGGGTGTTGCCAGTCACCTACATGCCCACCATGTTTGAGCATCTGAAAATCAGTTTGAAACTTGCATTGCTCAGAACATTCTATATACACTAAGCTTCTTACAAACCTCTAGAACCAGGAATATCAATCCACTGTAGCTGGATTTCTATTTCGCCACGCTCAACATTTCGCAGTCTAAGAAACATGTTTTGAACGACTTTACCATTATCCCAGATAATTTGACTCTCGTCAGCTAAGCAGTTTTCTCTGCTTGCCTGAAATTTTGCGATTATGGTTCCACTTGGGAGGCCTTCCAAACGCATCCTTAGAGCTCGTAAAAAATCAGTGATATAAAATTCTGCATCCCCCATTTTGTCATCTAAACTGAATGTGTCTTTGTCATACACTGACTGCATTTAATGATGAGCAAGAATTTTCATGAGAACAATTTGATTCAACAAACCAGGAGAATCAATTGTACAAATATTCCCTAGGGTGTCTTCATAAAAGCTAACTACATTTTAGTTTGAGAAAACTGAAATTTACATATCAAGCAAAAAGAAAAATTTCTGGGTCAGATGATCTCCTTAACATACGCAATATAGCAAGTTTTCGTCACTAACACTTCTTTTAATGAAGCTCCACAGCAAAATCGCTAAGAAGTAGAGATGATAATTCAGCACATAAATATCAAGTTTAGGGGGAGGGGATTCTCTATTAGGAATAAGAACAGAAAACAAAAATGACTAAAATTCTCACAATCGGGATAAAAAACGAAGATAATTAAAATGCCTACATTCGGGGATGAAAATAGATATATCTTCGAGCTATCCCCTTTCCAACTTGTCCTCTCTCCGGTTTTTCTTGTACATATCTCTTAAACTCTAAAATACTGAATTATTTTTAAGAGTTTTAAATTATTACAAATATATCAATTTTCCATTAGTTTTCTAATAAAGATAGGAAACAAAGAAGGGGGAATTTTCCCTAGAGATGGGAGGAGAGGGAAGAGGTTCCAATATGGAGAATAGGGATAGAGATTCCACATCATCACTGTATCTAGGGTGGAAAAAAGCTTTCTCTACAGAGACGCAGATGGAGATTATGAAAATCATTCATTCTACAGTTTTTGAATGCTTTTGAATTAATCCAATCAATTCAATTCACTGTCAATAAATTAATTTTTCCAAACATATTTCATCTCTTCTCTAATACTATAACAATATTCAAGTGGGAATTCCAATACTTACAAGCTTGATTGGGAGATGAGGGTCTGCAATAGACAGGGTCAAATCTTCATCCCACTCGGGATTCACATTCTGCTTCACAACACGAGTCTTCAATTTCTGCATCAGACAGTTAAATTTGAAGATTCAATTGAAATAAACAACACGGATATTTCCTTCTTTTTTTCCTTTTACTTCGTGTTTTTGTTTTTTTTTTTTTTCTAGCCAAATGACTATTTCTCACCCAAGTTGGATAAAATTACATATTTTCATCTTCTAATTTTTAAAAACCAACTTTTAATCTATTATATACTTTCATTAATGAAATTATTTAATTATTTAATAAATAATTATTATACACTTTTATTGAAATTACCAAACCACCAATAACATTTAAAATAAATATCAAATTACCAATATATTCTAACAAGATAAAAAATTTATCATTTAAACCCATAAAAAAGTAATAACACTTAATTATTTTTTAAATTACTGATAGACATATTAAAAATTTTACAAATACCCTCAAACTTTTGAAAATTTTTATTTATTCTCTTGATATTTAAAAAGAAAAAAAATTAAATATAAAATAAGCATTCTACCATTTCACTTATCGCACCTCACTAAGAGAGACACAGGTGGGAATGATTTTTGAAACTTATAAAGTGAAAATTTGTGAAGCTTGTTGGAAAATAGTCTTTTGGCCTTTTTTTCCCTTCATGTAATGAATAAAAAAAGTCAACTAAAATAATTAATTTGCTTTGGATAATAATCAAGCACAAGCAATGAACAAAGCAAACTTCTTCTTCAGTTCAAAAGCAAAACATATTATAAATGTGAAAAACACAAGTCTCAACCTTAACAGAAAGCAAAATTCCTCTTCTTGTGTACGCGCAGGGTGAAAGGAGAGGACTCGAGACAAAATAAAGTATGCATGCCAATTGTGTTGCACAGCGTGTATCATCAGGTAGTCCATATTTAATCAATTAAAAAAAGGTCAAAATACTAGTTGAGAAGCTGACAGACAACCGCACATAGCTCACACTTGAATGCAAATTTTCTTTTTTTCAACAAGTTTGTTATAGATATGATCCTGTTTTCTGGGCATTTCTTGAATAACATAGCTCCGTAAACACAAAATATAAGTACAAAGTTATCATTTTAGATGAAGGAAGACTTGGGTCAAAATAGTTTTGAGATAAAACTGAAGGACAAAATGAAGAGCTCTGGTAACAAGTAATCAGTTATGAAGAAGAAAAAAAAACTATCTGATCCACACATACAGCACAAAGTCAATAAAGAGAGAAGCAAGACTGATACAATCAATATGTAAAATCCATCATAGATCAACGTTCCCAGAAATCAAACTGCAACATGAACAGAAAAAAAAACAGATCAAGCAACAAAAATAGCAATGAAATTACCTGTCCACCCATCCTGACAACAACATAGGGATCACTGCTCCTGACATCTCTGATCGCGAGATTAACCCCTCTGATCACATGAATTCTGAGCAAACCCATCAAATTCTCCATTGGAAATGAGCTTTCAAAGTCGAAAAAATCTTGCTTTGATGTGTACTGAGTAAAGAATTTAAGTTGTCAAGCCGGTAATGAATGTCTTTCTGATGACATGGCCCACACGGTAGTCTTATCTACGAAAGACAAAAAGTCCACGAGAGAAAATATAAAGAAAAAATAAAATAATTAACTAAAATAAAATAATTGTAAAATAAAATAATTATATTATATTAAAATTAAGCTTAAATCATTATATTTTTTAATTTTATAAATTATATTGCTACTAAATTATTATTATTATTATATTAATTTTATTCTTGAAATATAAAAATATGCATTAGCCTTGAATTATATATCAATTTATATTTAAAAATATAAAAAAAAAACTTTATTCAAAAAACAGATTAAAAATATAAAAATTATGTAAAAAAAAAGTTAAATAATAACTTTAAAAAGTTTTAAATTTTCGTTAAATCGTACAGTTACAAACTCAAAAACTTTAGATAGCATCAAACCCCTTTCAACGTGCATATTTAGAACCTTTTAAAACTTATAAAATTTCTCTCGTAATTTGATTTGTGTATCGCATGATGTCATACAAAATTACATAATTCAACTATCCATTATATTAGAATCTTTACAACTTTTATTTAAAAGACATTGATGGCTTCAAGCATATTAATAATATAATTGATAAAATTAAAAAATATGATCAATTAAATTTAATCTTAATGGGGTATAATTAATTTTTTTACATTTATTTTATTTTAATTAATTATTTTATGTTTTCAAATATAAAACTTATATGTATTTATTTGTCAAAATTCCTTTTTTCTGTGTAACTGAACAATTGAGCAGGCGGCTAGCTAATGTGCACTGAGAAAAAGAGGAAAACCAGTGGGCTACAGCTAGGATGTTTCGGCTGGGAGAAGACCTGTAGACTTTAGACTTCTGCAATTGTTTATTAAAATACGATATTTTCTCAAAGTTTTATCTGTTTAATACAGTTAGTATTTTAAGCATTAATTAAATATTTAATTAAATCAGAAGATAAAAAAAATCAAACAAAATATTTGAACAAAATATACAATAGAGAATTTATTTAAACATAATTTCTGTTATAAAATAAAAATAGATGAGCAATTAAAAATTAAAAATTTTATAATTTTGTTTGATTATATATTATTTTAATATTTATTTAATTTATTTTAACTATATTATTTTATCAATCAAGCTAATTAAATCAAAATAAATTTAAACCATCCGATATGTTATAGGGTGAGGTAGAACTTAATTTAAAAACCCGGGGTGTCTACATCCTTATAAACCACACCAAAGGCTCATTTCCAAGCGATGTAGAACTTATCATACATCATATTCCACAGGGTCCACCAAACTCTTACATGGATAAAAATATGTTACATGGATAAAAATATGTTACATGGTGAAGTAAAACTCAATTTGAAAAATCGGTTTGTCAAGTAAGGGTGCCTATACCCTTATAAACCATACTAAGGGTCTATTATCAGGTGATGTGAGACTTACCACACATCACCATCTCTTTATTAAATCAAGTTTTTATTCGGATCTAAAATATTATCACTCATGCAAGCAATTAAAATAACCAGGAATTTGGGTATCAGACATTCTTATAACCCTTTAATTAATCATTGAACTATTGACCAAAAAGAAGAAAATCCAAGGATACAGCAGAAGTCAAACATGAAGTTGCCACACTACGCAACCAAGGCATAATTATCGTCGTAACTGCCAAACAACGGTGTACTTTTTTTTAGATGGATCAATTTTGGTCGAAAATTTGTTTGACCTGGATTATCATTAATTATAATTATAATTTAATAAAATCATAAAACAAAATAATTTAATATTAATTTATAAATAAAATTAAATAATCATTAAAAATAAATTTAATATATTAAAAATTACGATTTAAATAAATAACATTAGTATAAATTTTGAGGTTTATAAGATATTTAATAAGAAATTTATTAATTTATTATATATTGACAAGATCTCCTCCTGAAAACCAATTAAATGTAATTCCACTTATTTAGTGTTGTCATTTAAGAAGCTTTTAGGGGTGGAAGACCACTCACTTCATAACAAGAAATTTTAAACAGTATCATAAATTCAGATTAAATGGATTTCTAGGTATTTTAATAAAATTTTAATAAAAGTTATAATTTAATATTTTATAATATATGTATAGATCTTGTGGTTTGGATAATTTTTTATTTGTTCAATTTATGTAAATTAAATTTTATATGTGGTATCATAATAAAATGTAATAGATTATAAAATCTGAATCTAAGAATTGAAATTAGGTTGAAATTGGAAATTAAAACTTTTGATATTAAGATTTGGTTGAAAATCTAATTAGGGTTTATTTTAATTGGGGTTTGAAATTAAAATTAGGGTTTAACATCTAATTTCAAATTTTAGGATTTTCAATTGAACAATGAAACCATAAACGGAATGATTTAATGAAATTATAAAAATTGGAGATTGAATTTAAGTCTGACAAATTGAAATTCGAGTTCAGTATTATTTTTCAACCAAAATAGGACCGAAATCATCGTGGTGCATAGTTTCAATTATGCTAAGATTTTCCAAATATGACACAAAGGTACCATTTAAGCCATCTTCAACCTAGACACTAGAATAAACATATTTATAGCCATTTTTGAAGTATTTTTGACCTTGTGATAATTCTTTTCCACGTATTTTTGATGAGATTTTGAGATAGAGACACCATATTAGACATCTTCAATATAAAGTGACACTTAATTTGCATCCAAAATTATTGATTTTATCATTTTGGAAAAGTGGTGTCAGATCAAACATTTTTGGTCATCTAGGGTTTTATTCTTTGTAGGTCAAAATCGGGTTGGAAAAACACAAAAGTTTGACCTACCATAACTAATGGGTTAAGTTGACCAAATCAAAGTCAAACATCTTTAACATGGAGTGACACCTACTTCTAGAAGTGCATCCAGCATGTAGAGAGGCCATTACAATACATGAAAGCATGTAAGGTGTATCTATGACATGTTGAAAAGCGTGGGAGCGCTTAAAGTTGATGTAAGGTGCATGTTGGCCTCAAATGGTGTGTGAAGTGGTCCTAGATGGGCATGAGACACATTAGCATACATGAAAGGTATAAAACGCATATGGAGTGTAACAAGGACATGTGATCGTGTGTGAGAACACATTAAAGGTTAAAGGAAGCACACTATAAAGTGCGAAAGGAAAGTAATAATCCATGAAGTGCATGAAAATCTTCTAGTCCGTATAAGTATATGTGAAAAGTTTGTGATGGTGTTTAGAGGCATGTATTACGCTTGAAAGACTTCGTTTGGAGAAGGATTTAATTTTAGATTGAATATTGTAGAATAAAAGTATTCTCATCTTATTAGGATTAATAAATTTAAGTTATCAACTCTGTAATGTATGGTTAGTTGTCACATTATATTAAGATTATTGTTTATTGAGCTAGATGCAACATTTTTTAGATTAAAATTGTTAAAGATAATAAGGTATCATATCTCATGAAATCTCAATTAAAGTAATAATATTTAGTATCATTGGAACAATTTATGAATTGTCATAATGTTAATTGTCAAAGCAACACGTTATTGAAGCTTACAAATTTTCCATTTGATATTGATACATCTAGCAATTCATATGCATACAATTTTCTGCCAAAAAGTGGTCCTTGTTTGTATTAAAATTAAGATTAGTATAAAGTTAGTTAAGGAAATACATTGTCATGAAAAATTTAATACACCCAAAGGTGATTAGGTTTATTCAATTGACATATGTTTTCTTATCAAGTGAAGGATGAACAGTGGGATAGAAAGCTTTTCAGCCTATAGGTGATATTTCTTTCATAAGTCAAACATTCTTAGAGTTCTTATAACGACTTTTGTAATCTTGTACTTTGAATCCTAATAACATGTCATTTTTCTTTTTTTTTTTTGCTTAAAGGGGAGTTGATGGTGATGTACTAAGAATCCCTATAAGGTGTGACATATACGATTTTAAAGTTACATTTATTGTTGTCTAATATACGTATCTATTGCAATATATAGATTGTTTAAGGTAATTGTGTTATATATCTCATGATGTCTTAGTGTAGGCAATGTTTATTAGCCTCATTTGAAATGAATGTAAGTTGTCAAAATGTTTAATCAACAAAATGGTGTATTCATTAAAGCTTGCAAAATTTTTATTTTTGGTGAAAGAGACATTTTTCAATTTTGATGCATATAATTTTCTATCCAAAAGTGGTTATTGTGTGTGTTAAATCAATGGTTACATAAGGTGATCGTGGAATTAGATTGGTTGTAAGAAATTTAATTCCCCTAAAGGTGGTTGCAATTTTTCAATTGACGTATATTTTTTCCATTATTGAAAAAGAGAGCAGTGACCTATGTAGTGACCCAAGGGGTGATATTGTTATTTTAGAGAGTTTCAGGGGGTAGAAGAGTTATTTTAGAAGTCCTTTGGGGCTTAGTTGTAGTTTCTGCGCAAGGGTGGGTGGAAATGGCTATTTTCCACCGCACACACGACCGTGTGCCTAGGACACACGACCGTGTGTCTTACCTTAGCCAGCTTTATTAGTTTTATTTCTTTCCAGTGCGCGCAGATTTCAGCTCCCAGCTTATTTCCAGTTTTTCTCTTCTTCTTCCTCAGCTCCAGTGAACCTAGAGTTCCAGAGAGAGATCCCCCAACAGCTCAGCTTCAGATTAGAGATCCAGAATCTTCCAGAGAGAGAGATAAAGCTTCCATGGCGCGAGGTAAGTGTTTTTCTTACCTCTTTCGCTGAGTTCAGAGCCAGTTTGGTTGTTTCCAGTTATGTGAACTTTATGTGTGCTTGTTTGAGTTATTTCCAGTATACTTGAGCTTGATTTGATGCATGATTGGATGATTGAGTGGTTTACATGCGTATATACTGTTTTCAGTTGATATATGCTTCATGTATGATGATTGACGTGTTTGAGATGATGATATGATGTTTATGGGCATACTAGTAGCAGTTTTGAGCTTGTATGTGTGTTGATTTGGAGTGTGGAAGTGTTTGTGTGGGAATTTCTGGATTTTCAGACGTATTCTACAGTTTTTGGGTCGCGTACACGACCGTGCGTCCTTGAGGCACGCCCGTGCGTCCTCATTTCTGCATGGGACACGGCCGTGCATGCTGTCCGTGTGTGTCTGAAAACCCAAACACACGCCCGTATGCTTTCCCTTAATTCCACATGCCCGTGTATGCTGAACACGAGAAGAAGAAGAAGAAGAAGGCCGCCACACGCCCGTGCAGTGTGATACACGCCCGTGTGCCCCTTGTTGCACGCCCGTGTGTCGCACCACACGCCCGTATGCCCAGCAAAGTGTGAAAATATTCCAGAACCATGCACGCCCAGCAGCACGAGGAACACACGGTCCTGTGTGCCTTGCCACACGCCCGTGTGTCCCAAAACACACGCCCGTGCACTTTAGAAATCAGCAGAAAATGGAATTAAAAGAGAATTAAGCCACTCTAAGCCAATTCTAAGCACACAGAATTCAGAAATGATATCAGAAATCAATATTTCATGCATGATTATCAGCATTTAGCATGGCATGCCATATCAGATACTTTCAGACTGGATCCAAGGATCCAACAACATGATTTTCAGATATACATATATGATTTTTCATATATCAGATAGAAGTGAATACGAGGGGGCACCTGTGAGTTCGCACACCCGCTAGAGAGGGAAACCAGCGTCCGCTAGAGAGGACATGGTCACTGACAAAGCTCGTTAGAGAGAGTGTTGGTTGTGCATCAGTAGATTCATTAGGACTTGGAACTCACACGGTCAGGGTGCCGAATCCCTGTATTCATCAGTCTGGCCAGCACAACAGATATTTTCAGATATTTCAGAGATTTTCAGTACTTTCTGATACAGATTTCAGATATACTATACGTATATATTCAAGATCTTCGGATCCCAGTTTTATTATCAGAAAGAGTTTTCAAAAAAGACAATTTCTCAGAAAAACAAGCCTGAGGGCAAGTTTTTACAGTTTTCAACATACATGACATCAGCATATACATTTCATTATCATGTACAGCATCTCATGAGGAACATATGAGAAACAGATTAGTAACAGAATAGAAACAAAACATAATTCAGTAAAGAATTAAGCAGTAATGTATATACTTTGGTATATCAAGAGAATCAGAATAAGAAAACTGTCTAGTAGAATTTTCTACGTGACGAGTCACGTAGTCGGTGTTTGTTTGGACTTGCGAGTGTTGTGTTTGGAAACGCTTGTTGAGTGACTTCGTCACTCACTCCCTTCCCTGTTTCCTTTTGCAGGTCAGTAGTTCGAGGCTGAGCTGGAGCGAGACAGCTGCGAGATTTTTGGGATGTGGCTTGGTGCAGCAGATAGCATGTTGGCTCGCATGCTTTAGTTTCTCATGTATATATGTGTGTATTACATTATAGTATACACTGTATGATTAGTTTATTTTCTATACATGAGTAGCCTGGGATTTCCACGCTTACATTTCAGTATATTTTAATACTGAATTATGTTTACAGTTTATTTTATTAAGAAATTTTTCAGACAGCAGCAGTTCTTTTCTGTAGAGATCCCCGTCTCAGGTATATTTTATTATTATATGTACAGTATTTTTCGCAGCGCACAGTAACTTGGGCGGGGGTCGCTACAACCTAAGGGTTTATCTACCTAGAGAATATAGACTTTTCAAAAGTTATATGTTCTCATTATTTGTAACCTTATGCTTGAGGCTTTAATTGCATGTCGTCTTCTCTATCTAGAGGAAAGTTTACAATGAAGCACCAAAAATCATCATATAGAATAACTTATAAGTTTCTGAAACTATTTATTACTAATAATATTGTTTTGTTGCATTCTATGTTTAGACTCCATTATTGTGAACAATGATAGTAATACCTTAATGAAGGTTCTAACTAACTTTAATTTTAACCGTTGAATATAAGATATTAAATTCACACTGTTAATTAAGGATAAAAGATTTGACTGAAAGAGTTGATGAACCACCCAAACCTAAATTTAAAAATTTAATTGAATAAGAGGATTTCTATTATGAGTAGGAGAAATCCATCAAGCTAAGTGTGGTTGTCATAAAAAGATTTATTATTAATTACCTCATTGGAGGTTTACCTTAATCATAATTGTTAAGAATTTCATCACCAAGCTTGATCAGAAGTACAAGACATCTGACAAAGTTAAAGTTACTTAGACTAAGTATGACAATTCAAAATGAGTTAAAAGGAAATGGAATTCAATCTAAATTACAAAACCATAAGATTTCTATTAAGTTTGGGCCAAATCAACATTGTGTCTATGGTTTTAAATCAAATATAGGCATTTGATTCATAAACATTTTATTGAATAAGGGAAGTCTTTTATAGTAGTTTTAGTTGCTCAGTCAATCCTTAACTATAAAGTAAAAAGCAACAATAAGGAGTGTTGGTCTTATAACTCAAATAAAGATTAAAGTTCCTTGGAATGTGAATTAGGTCATTAGATGAAAACCAAATAAATAGATTTATAAAGTATGCAAAATTGAAGCTGTTAACACGTGTATAGTGGGGATTTTCCTAAAATTCGAAGATTCTGGGACTCTTAATAGAATGACATAATTGAAAACTCAGGTATAGTCTTAAAGATATGATCATAAGCATAAAAACCACCATAAAATTATCATTTGATAAAGTAAATATGACTAATATTTATAAAGTAAAATAGTTGAGATGGCATAATGTGATTATAATTGAATTTCTTGTAAATTCATGTCGAAGATTTATTTTGAGTTCTAAGTATGAAAAAAGTTGTTTGAATTAGGGGATGCTTTACTTATATAAGGATTTATAATTTTATTAAAAGAAACTAGATTCAAGAATGAATCGTTGTTATCCTATGGTCATTTAGAGCATTTCAAAGGACATAATATTGTTGCCCCAATTGACATACTAGAGTAATTGACTCTAAAAAGCAAGGTACTTGGATCTTGACACTATGAAGGATGAAGTTGATCTATTCAAGTTTTCTTTTATGTACAATGTATCCTAATCTTATGATTGGATTAATGGTGAGAGTCAATAAAGTTACAAAATCTCATGGAACCTCTAATCAGCATGAAGATTGTTCTTACTAAAGAATTGATGATTAATTCTATAATAGATAAGCCAACTATGATTGATGCAGTTATAGAAATTCTAATGAGAAGATCTATTAAAGAAGAATAGTTTGTTATTATTAAGAATTACAATGTGTACCTCAACATAATTAAAGTTTATGACATATAATGAAGTATGAAATCTTATGAAATTATCTCGTAGATACAACCCATAAGTGGTGAATCAGCTTACAAGACTAAAATAAACTTTAAAGATAGAATAAAAGCTGTAAGACAAGATAGATTGCAAAAGGTTCCACTTAAAAAGAACACATAGTTGAAATATTCTCTCAAGTTTCTTTTAATACTCATTCAAAAATTATGATGATGTTGGTAACTTATTTGGATTAGAGCTTTTCCAGGTGGATGTCAAAATCACTTTTTTGAATGAAAATATTTATTAAAAGTCTATATGGTATAATCAGTTTTACCTAAGGCATTAGGAAAATAGCTTTTAGTCTACAAATTAAAGAAGTTTATCTATAGTTTGAAGCAAACTTGTTGATAGTGGTATCTCAAATTTGATAAAGTATAATTGATAAGCCTTTATAGAAAAGATATTAGATTAATATAATGTATATGAAGATTAGTGGGAGCATATTTATCCTTATGGTCTGGTTCTATGTATAGATAGTAGTCATGTTTGTTTGTTTCTTGAAATGAAGTCAACTCTATCTAAGACTTTTTTTATGAATAATCTTAAAAATACATCATTTGTTCTTAGTATTGAGATCTATTATGACAAGACTTAAAATGCATACATAGAATATATACTTAAAAGACTCAACATGCAGAGTTGTAAGACAATAACATGTCTATTGTGGAAAAAGATAAATTTAGTGTCAAACATTATCTCAAGAATGAGATTGAAAGAGATCTACATGAAAATTCTCTTATGATAATGTCATTGGAAGTTTGATAAATGCACACTTATGCACAAGTTTGATGTATAACTTTTGCATTTAAGGTTCTTAATCAATACCCCTCAAATCCAAGTTTTAACTATTAAGACGAGGTTTAAGAGGCAATGAGATGCTTGCCAAAGATCAAGATTTTAGTGAATGTGAAGGTGATTAAAATATATTATTGGATATAATATCTTACTTGCAAAAGGGATCATACTTTAGAAAAGCACTAAGTAGTCATAACAATTAAATTTATATTTGGATTTGAATTTAGGTTGATCGATCTAAAATATGACTTGGTTAAAGATCAAGGATAACCTTTAGCTGACATGTCAGTCATTTTTGGCTAAAGTGTTTGACATGTTATTTTTCATCTAAATATGTATTTTGAATTTTAGACGCAGATGACATGTCATTTGCATTTGGTTATAGCAACCAACATGTTATACACTTGTTTAAGCTTTTCATTTTAGGCTTAATTTCAGACAACATGTTGTCTGCCTTTGGATTTTACGAACAACATGTCATATGATTGTCTCTTTAAAAAAAAAAAAAATTGTTTTCTTAGTTTCAAACTCAAGAGTTTATAGATATAAGATTCAGAATGTGCCACCAATTCAAACATGTTTTCATAAGCTTTGGTGAAATATATATTTTTCAACCTACTGAGATTTTATTATTTATCACATAACATTAGAATTGTGGAATCTTAAAATGCAATTTCTTGAGAATAACTTGATCAAAGGGAGCAATTAATTTCATAACTTCATTTTTTAAAATGATCATTTAAATATTAAACCTTTGATTTCAAGCAATAAAGTGGTTGTTATTCATAACACCCCTCAAGTTCAAATATATGCTGAACAACCAATTATTGAAGTTTCACAAGCTGTTGATAACAATCTAATAGATCCAATTGTTAAACAATTACCAAATATGGTTGAGCACTTCATTGTATAGTATACTCCATAAGAGGACATCGATACAATATTAAGAAGATAAACTAAAATAAAAAAAAAATTAGTTATTTCTAGTGATTACATGTGTATTTATAATAAGCAAACTATAATTTTAGATCCAAAGATAATTTTGTAACATTTTCTCAAGCAATGGATTGTAGTATATCAATTTTATGATATGATGTCATGAAAAATAAGATGATATTTATAAAAAGTAACAGAGTCTAGGATTTTGTCGAGTTACCTAATAAAGCAAAAGTCATTGCATGTAAATAGGTCTTTAAAAGAAAGAAAGACTTGTTAGATAATAATGAAAGATTAGCAAAATATAAAAGCATTAAAGGTTTTACTCAAAAGAAGGGAATTGATTAATGAAGACCTTCTCTACAATATCTAAGAAAGACTTTTTTTCCCCTATTATTATGAAGTTAGTTGCCCATTTTAACTTAGAATTACTTCAAATGGACGTGAAAATAACATTCCTTTGTAAGGGTTAAAAGGAAAAGGTTTAATAAGAAGGATTTTCCTCTAGTGATAGTGAGTATTTAGTATGCAAACTTAAGAAATTTATATATAGATTAAAACAAGCTTCCCATCAATGGTATTTGAAATTCCATGGTCTCATCCTTTTATTTGATTTCATAAAGAACATCAATGATTAGTGCATATATTGAAAAGTTAAAGGGATTAAAATTTGTTTCCTTAATGTACATATGAATGATATTTTACTTGCAATCAATCATAATGGGTTGTTTTATAAGGTAAAACAATTTCTCTCTTAAAATTTTGATATAAAAGAAATAGGTGAAACAATTACTCTCTTATAATTTAAATGTAGTTGATTAGTGGGATTTAGATTTTATTGGCTATGTTGAACTCTAAAACAACCTATAAACCTCTAATTTTGATGTTATATATGTCAAAATTCTCAGTTTTTCTCTTTAAAGAAAATTTGGGTTTTCATGAATTTTTTTTTATCAAATTCTACACAAAATGAAGGTAGAGGTCATGATATAATTCTAATACTAAATGTTAGATAAAATGAAACTTCTAAATATATTTTCATGTTTGTTGGTAGAGCTATATCTCAGAAGAGTGTCGAACAGTCATTGATTGTTACATTTACCATAAAGATTAAGTTCATATCTTGTGGATTCAATTTCTAAGCCATTTAAGATTTATTGTGACAATTCAGTTGTTGTTTTCTTGATTAAAAATAACAAAAGTAGTAGTAAAAATAAACATATCAATATTAAATAATTAGTTGTAAGGGAATGTATTAAAGAAAATAAAGTGGTCAATGAATATGACAATACTTAATTGATGATAGTTGATTATTTGACATAATACATATAACCAAAGAGTTTTAAGGATTATGTGGTGCGAATGCAAATTAGTCCCATCTTGTAGTTGTTATGGGAGTTAGTTTCATCATATAATTTGATGTATATAAATTTTTGTATAATGAAATTCTTATTTAGTTAATCTGTTTTTCTCATTCTATAAGCATTTTCTTGTTGAGAATAACAATTATTTTAAGCCTAGAATGAACATAAGATTTATTTATTAAATTATGAAGAAATAAAATATATTAGGAAATATAAAACATAACACTTGTTTTTAAAGAACTTATCGTCATGATTTATGTAAGTGGAATAATAGATTATGCATCAAATGAGAGAATGTTGGCATTTTCTTGCACTCAAATGTATGCTAATGATTAATAATATATAACTGAAATGGTCCGAAACTTGTCACAACTCCTTCGATAACATCCTTAATAGTAGGATGTATAAATTCCTACTTCCAAGCGAGAGGTCCCCCGGCAATAGATTTTTAACAACAACAACATAATAACAATAATACGCCAAAGGACATATTCCCACCCATAGTTTAAGACGGAGACAAAGTCCAACCCCCAAATTTTCAAAAACCCGGTCTTTCATCCTTTGACTAAATTCAATATTAAATATAATTATAAACAGTAATATTTCAGGGGTAATTTTGTCATTTTATGATTAAAATTTTATAAAATAATAAAATAAATTTTATATAAATTTAAAAAATATTAAAAATTTAAAAAAATTTTAAAAAAATTTTAAAAAAATCAACTGGCCACAGCCGCCGATGCCGGTGGCGGTGGCCGTTGATAACAGCACCAGGTGCCCGTCTCC
>JAJEJH010000968.1:0-13923 GCA_026122585.1 Anacardium occidentale | reverse complement strand
AATATAAAATTTTAAAAAATTTTAAAATATATTAAAAAATTTTAAAATTAAAAAAAAAATTAACCACTGCCATCGATGCCGGCAGTGGTGGCCGTTGATGACTAAACCAGGTGGTCGTCTCTAGCCACCTGGTTTCAGGGGAGGCCAGTGAAGGCAGCCAAATCTGGCCGTCTCCTGTTTTGGAGGAAGCGGCTAGATCTAACCACCGAAAACGGTTGAAAATGATCGGTATTGGTTTCAGTGACCGTTTTCGATCACGTTTTTCAATGGAGGAGGCAAGATCTGGCCTCTTCCTCCAAAACTAGAGGCGGACCCAACAAGGAGGCCAGATCTGGCCTCTCCTGGAACCAGGTGGCCAGAGATGACCACCTAATGCCGTTATCAACGGCCATCTCCACCGGCATCGACGGCGGTGGCTAGTTTATTTTTAAAAAAAATTTAAATTTTTAATATATTTTTTAATTTTTTATATTTAAAAATTATTTTATAATTTTATTATAAATTTTTATTTGTTAAAAGATATTTTAGTCATTTAATTTGAAAAATTATAAAATATGTTTGAATTTTGGTCCAAGGGTGGGAGACCGGGTTTTGAAAACTTGGGGGCGGGACTGTTACCATCTCAAACTATGGGCGGGAATATACTTTGGCCATAAAATAATACTTAACAGTCTCAATGAGTCTGACTTCACGTGGCTCAATTTCCGACCAATCGTTCACTTAGCCAATACATCACGTGCTGCAATTTTGTGAAACCAAATCCCCGCCCTGTCAACTTTCCTGACACGTGTCAAGCTGCACAAATCACCGCAGCTTTGCCTAATCGCCTCACAAAAAATCTCTCGCTCTCTCTCTCATTCCAAACTTCAGCAGATTCTGAGTCGAGCTCGTGTTATCACATCTCTTCCAAATGAGATCGTTTATCATGGAGATTGATCCTGCCAGGTAGACTTGCCCGCTAATTATTTAGAACTCAGCTGAATTTAAAATTTAAATGGAATCCGCTGTTCATCATTTGTTTTATGTTTTATGATCTTGATAGATTTTGCCTTGATGAGTTATGGTGTTTTCCACGTCATTTCACTACACATCTGAACTCGAAATTTTCCTTCAATTTCCACGACATGTTTCTGCCTGGAATCCGAGAACGAATTGCCTAAATTTAGTTCACTCGCAAGTATCGGATTCGGATGAAAACGTATTCCACGGCTCGTAGTGTGGAGGAATCTCCGCCGTGAAATTCGGAAATTCTTTATACTGATGGTGAAAATGAGGATGATTCTGAGGAGTCGCAGTGGGAGATTCTATCACAATCATTGAGCCGTGAAGAGGTTAACCTCGCCTCTACATTCTATCACGTAACATAGATATCAGCTAACATGTTTCTTGTGATTTTTTCACAGTTGAGGTCACTACTGACCGATTCCAAAGACAAAAGCTTGATAAAAAGTTGAGCGAGGCAAATCAACAAAACCGGAATATCAAACGACAGGTTTGTATAATATTGCTCTCTTCAATTTGAATCATTGAGAAACGAATTTTTGAATGAAATAGTGTAGAAATGAGATAATGACTGTTCTAGAGGTTCTGAATTTGATTGGTGAATTTTATTCAGTTAATCACTGTACGGATTGTTCAAGCATGTTACTGTTAGGGTTTTACATTTACAGTTGAAAAATGTGTTATCTTCTGATTATGAAAATCTGAATGGTAAATTTGAAATTCAGGTTTACTGCCTACACTGTCTCTGAAGAAACCAATTAAAGTAAATCATGTCATGTGTGAGCACAATATTATCACAATGTTTGTGACTAATTAAGATCTTGGGAGATCAGCCTTCTTGGTTTCATACTTGGCTTTTCAAACATGTTTATTGATTCTTTGTGAACTAAAGATGACTCAAGTGGATGCTTTTAATGACTTTGAAAAATCAATAGATCTATAAATTCTGAGTGTCATGATAAGAATTGTAATAAATATTTAGCACCCTTCATTGGCTGCAACAAGTCTGATGAAATTTAATTCATGGTTCTCTCTCACCAAAAAATTGGATAAACCAATTTCAGCTGAAAGCAGGACTCAAAATCTTGTCTTCCTGGAAATAAGTTCAATTCTTTTAGTTATTCAAATTGAGCATATCTTGTTTTTCTCGATTCCCCGAGAAATCAGAACTTCAATTTACTGTGGGATGTTGGAATCATTTTCCTTCTCATTGGGAAAGATATTTTGCTTTCAGCTTCTATGTTGATTATAAAGGACTAGAGCAAACAGGTTGTGGCAGTCACTTAAAAGTTTTTAGTCGTTAAAAAAAAAAAAAAAAGCCAAACGACCTATTCCCACCCAAAGTTTCCTTAAATGACTTTCTACTTAAAAACTTTTAAAAAATCAAATATCAATTTTGGCCAAAGTCAATTATCAAATTTAATAATCAATTATTAAATTTAACTGGTCAAATAGATATTTTTATTTTTTAAATAAAAATTTAAAAAATAATAAAAATTAATTTCATAAAAATAATTAAAATATATAATATTATTAATATAATAATAAAAAGAAAAAATTAATTAAAAATAAAATTTTAAAAAATAAAATAAAAATTTAAAAAGTAAAATAAAAATTAAAAAACAGCCACCACCGCAAAAAACGGTCATCTATTTCTTTGGACAATTGGATTTAACTGCATCAAGAATGAGAAAAATAACCAATTTCAAACATGTCAATCATTTCAACCTTCTTTAATAGCATAAACGACTAGTCAGATATTTGAAAACCACATGTGGTCGTCTTTGCTATTGAAGTCGTCAAATCCGATCATCAATAGAATCAAATTGTTATTTTTAGTTATTCGGTTAGATTAACGATAATCACTATCGTCGACGGTGATGATTGTTTTTTCTAATTTTAATTTTAATTTTTAAATTTTTGTTAATTTTTTAAATTTATTTTATTATATTAATATTATTTTATACTAAGAATTATTTTAATAGTAATATTATTTATATTGAAGGGTATTTTAGTCATTTCAATAATAATGTTAACAAAATTGGAAAGAATTTAATTAAGGGCGAGTATTTGGCTTTTAAAAAGTTTTTGGGTGAGAATGTCAGTTAGGAAAGCCTTGGGTGGGACAAAGTCCTTTGGCAAAAAAAAAAAAAAAAAATGCAGACATCGGTAGTCTATATAAAAAGTGATCGCTGTGACTGGAAATGGCAATAATGTTGTGCGATCCAGCTTCTGATTACCTCAAATAGCACTCTTGAAACACTTGCTGAAAGCAAACCAGATTGTTAAAGAAATAGCTTTCATCAAGTTATGGTGGTGTAACGACAACTTTTTGTTGTTAGTGTTTCCTTTTTGTTTTCTGTGGACAAGCACTAATCTCCTTAGCAAAAGAAATAGCTCAATCAAGCATTCCAGAAGGCTCTAGTAGGAGAATAAAGTCTACCACCGAATCACTTTCTTTCACGGTTAGAAGGTACTATTAGCCACATTTGTTTGGATTGATAGATTTTGTCCTACTGGGACTTGTCCATATCTGATAGTTCTCCTGTATGTTTGCCATCAATAGACTAGCAAATTTAAGTTGGAAAATATAAAAAGAAATTTCTAAGTGCAGGATCGGAAGACTATCATTGGCCCCTTGTATTTCTTCTTAGACTTGATGGCAATTATAGAACTTCTTAGATGCATTTTTACCATATTGTTTCTGATAAAAGTACTGCAGCCAACTGAGAAGGTGAAGGAACAAACAGGGGATGTTGATGTAGCACAATCCAAGGAAGTCCCGTTATTGTGGTGTGGCATTGCAGAGGTAAACATGCACAAAAGTGAATTTCCTTCGCTCAAGAAATTTGTATAGATTATTTTGCTTGATTTTACCATATTGACATATCGCGGTTACCTAAAATTTATGGAGATACAAAGTGCTCTTAAAGTACGAATACTAAGTTTTGTGTTCTTGCCTGCATCCTTTGTATGCATAATTAACTGTTCTGTTATAGATCTTCGAAGCTAGTTTACTTGGCGTGGCATTGACTTTTCTTGTCATGCATTTTGATAGAGTCCCACCTGCATTTTTCAACCAAACTATAAAAAATAGAACACAGACACACAAGCAATAAGAATATATGAAATGTAAATTTAATTTTATTATGTCACTGAGTAGGAGAAAAAGTATCCACAATCACTGCAACAATCAGATTTCCTAAGCCTAAAAAACAACAACAATTGGAAATTTGGATCATCCAGGTGTTGAAAATCTCCCCCTAACGGCAGCTTGCCCAAACCCAAATCATATTCTCATCCTCTCCATTCTCTCCCTCTCAACTCTTTGTAATGCTCTTCTCATAACAAACTTTAACCCCCTCCACACCTAATAGGTCCACGTGGCATTCTTCATTCCCCAATTTTTAATAATGGTCCCCACAATATTCTTCATGAAGGCTGGTGTTCTAACATTACTCCCTCCCTGAAATATCACCTTGTCTTCAAGATGAAAGTTGGAAAAGTGTTCTTTGATGACTTCAACACCCTCCTAAGTATTGTTGCACTCCAGTAATCCATCCAATTTAATCAACCACTCTTATATACCATCAGTTTTGTGACAAGTACACAATCTCAGGTAATATCATGAGCTCCAAGTCCTTGGATAAGTTTTTTCATTCGAAACCAGATGGATTGAAGATACAAGGAGCAAAGAGCTACATATGACATAGAACCAACTGTTAAGAACCAGCATAACAACAAAAAACCACCTTTTTCTACACGTTCATCTGCCATATAAATTATGAGAAATAATGCCACTTCAACTCCAACGACAGTGCTTGGGACCAAAGCTCTCATTACAACTGAGGCACAACTCTTTAGCATACCTTTTCTGGGGTTCCTTACTCAGAAAGATGCTGGGAGGGAGGTCATTTGTTGCTTCCTGTAAAATCAATGGTTCTTGTTGTTGAAAACTTGGACGGTTCACCATTTGGGTTTGTGGTGTTGAAAGGTTGTTTTATATGATTTAAGTTGAAAGGGGTGGGGTACGGGTTAGGTTAGAAAAATTTAGCCGATTATGGATGTTAGGAGATGCTTGGGTTATTGTATTTCTATTCAAAGTATTTTGAGCCGGTGCATTGGTATTGGTGATAGTGCTTTGAACATGTGTGTTGGTATCATGAATTGGAATACACTTGGAAAAGGTTGCGGTATGGATAGGTGGATTAGCACGGTAAGGTGATCCAACGGATGAGCCCACAACTCCTTTGATAGCTCGCCTTCTCATCTCTCTCACTTGGCCAAGACAGTATTCCGCTCTTCGATTTTTTAAGCCAAACCAACCACATAGGCTAATGTGCTAGGACCCCAGACCCAAAGTTCGCCTGAATTTGTTATTTCAACCCATTGATAAAGGCTACTTTCAACAAATCATCTGATAAATCTGGCAGGGGTGCTGGAAGTCACTTAAACCAACTTTGGTGTTCAGCCATGTTCCCTTGTTGATGCAATGAAAGCAACTCTTCATGTGTTGTTCCTTCTTGCAACAATCTAAATCGTTCCATCAACACCCTTTTGAATGTCTTCCACTCTGTTATGGATTGTCAGGCTTCTACCCATTGCAACCAATTTAGTGTCAATCTGTCCATGCAAATGGCGACAACAAGAATCTTGTCAATCTCCCCAATTTGATGCATTGTAAAATATAGCTCCACTAGAAATATCCGCGCCATCAGATTTTTTCCATGAAAAGTACGCAACTTGATTTTTTAAACTAATTTTCAAATCCTCTTAGGATCCGAGTTACCATACTTTTTTCGTTAGTGTCTGGGTTTGACAATCCTAATTCTCGTTCCTTACTGTTCTCAGGACTCCCTCAGTCTCTTTCCTGTGCCGGCTCTGTTCCCATGAAATTTCCTATATCCCCCATAGATTCTAATTGCCCCACTGTAGCCTTGTCCCAAATTGCCCCGTTGATTATTCTATTATACTGATGCCATCAGGTCTTTAATTTCTACCCTGCTTTCCATTAGTGACAGCATCTCCTTTTCCAATCCTTCAATCCTATTGTTCAAATCGTTCTCCAATTGTTCAACCCTCGAATCCAATTCTAGTACTAACCATAACCCACTTCGACCACATTTTGATACCAATTTGTTATGTACCTGAGTGGTTTAACTTGGCCTCGCCTCCTTCCTCATATCAGCTCCTACACTGTCACTTTTATGACACAACAAATCAACCCACAAACACTATCACAATGTGTAACACAGACAAGCAAATATTATGATCACTCTAAAAAATTATTCTATATAGCAAGAAATGTTTCAATGGTCAACAATTATATCAACAATAAACGGATGAATTATTCTGGCAACAAAAGTGTCAGATTCTCTCGGGGCGAAGCCCCTAAACTTCCACAATTAACTTCTTAAACTCTCCCCTCTTTCTCTCCCTTCTGTCTTTAAATAACTCCCCTGATTTGCTTCTGATCCTCCCCAGCTACCAAATTAGCCAGTAACTTCTTATCCTTTAAAGCTTCCAAATTAGCCAATATTCTCCTTCCTTTATTAGCTGCTTCTAATTCAATTTCTGAGAGTTTGTTCACTGCTTTTCTTTCATTTTTCCTTTGGTATACCTATGTAATACGTGGCCTAACAGTTAACTGGTAGATTGAATTGGATTGGTTGGTCAACTCACTTAAAATTGCGTATGTGATCTAGCTAGGTGCATGGCTTCCACCACAATTTTTGGTCTCAATAGTCTCACTACATTCTCTAACGGATTTCCCACCTCCTCCCCAAAAACAACTTAAGGTTTGAGCTCATTTAGCCCTACCCTAGCCACCAACTCATCAAAGTTATCCATATATTCCTCTAAAGAACCAGTCCTCAAGGTTAGTTAATTCCACAAGAGGATCAATATATACACCATAATCAAATCAAGCAGCCATATCTTCCATGAAATGCTTCCAAAAAATTAAAATTCTTACCTCGGGTTTGCATGTACCCCTATTACCACTCAAATGCCTTGTCATCTAAATACAAGAAAATCAGCTTCAATTTCTGATGCTTTGGAGTCTCAGTCGTGGCGAACTACTGCTCACATCGAGTTCTCCAGTTCCTAATCCACTGTCGTCCCCCATTTAGAGTTCTATAACCTTCCCCTTCGACCCCTCAATGACAAACCTCTGGTTCCTTATTCAATCTTCCTTTGTAAGCATCTTCTCCTTAAAGTGGTATCTCATTATTGCTAATTCTCGGCATCACCTCTTTTTGAGGTTGATTTTGCAACATCTTCATCAGCTTCCTGAGTTCGTCGCCAAATGCATCCATCTTCCTATCCATCCGATCAATTGTCGACCGACGTTGCTCTTACATTTCGTTGAACCTATTATCCACACGAGCATATACCTCCACTAACTTTCCTTTAGTTCCATCAACTTTCTGCTCTAATTCCTTATTGGACACCATCCTCAATGATGTGTAATGCAGCCCTTAATCTCTCTTCAATGGTGAACAAATAGCATTCAAATGATGGTCAAAAAATCCAGCAATAAACAAGCTCCTGAACCATGCATTATCAAGCAAATTTCCCACCCAAGACTAACATTCATGCAACTCCAATCTATCATCACTTCAAACAAACTTTAAGACCATCAAATATGAACTAAAATTAGCAAGAAAACAAACCTCAAGCATAAAGGAAATCTTCCACCAACTTGAGGGTGATCCAAGCATAAAGATTTCTTGCACACAAGCTTAAAGGAAGGCTCCACCCACTTGATACAAGAATCACCAACCTGAATCTCCACCACCAACTTCCTTCTTGCAATGGAAATTGGATAAAGGATTGATACTTGGTTCCCAAGAACACCAAGTTCTAAGAACACAAGGAAGGAAAGCTAAAGCTCTCAAATTTTCATTAATTCATCAAAAGTCCTTTACAATAAGTTTGGATTGTCTTTTATAGGCATGATACAAACCATGGTTAAAGTCTAACTAACCCTAGTTAACTTAAACACCACTTAAATTAAATAAAGAAAACACAAAAGAGACAAATTACATAAGTTCCCTAAATCTAATTACATTTAAAACTAAAGAAAGAAATACATGTTTGATCATAAGCCCTTGGTTGGCTTGGCTTGACTTCTCCTTTTGTCTTTGAACTTGTTGTGTAGCCACTTTATGATTTTGGACTCCTTGGAGGGCCATGAATGAATGTTAGAATGCATAAGCTTCATAAAGTCACATTGCTTGAATTTGATCTCATTCATCTTGCCTTTATAATATGTGTGGAAATTACTCTTAGTAGGCTCACATGTGTGGTTGTTTTGGACCATGAAATTCTTTCTCTGAATTTCCTCTACTCTTGGATGTTTCCCATGATCATGAAGAAGTGTTGGTGAAGTGAAATTCATATCACTCAACTTCTTATCGGCTCTCGAAGGACCTGCTCTGATACCAATGTTATGGTTCAATTGGCTTCAATCAATTAACAAGGAATTTTATTGAAATTACAAGAAAAATTGTCAAAACTTTATTGATTAAGTTGGAATACATAATGAGTAATGGAACTCTACCTTCCCTCTTCCATTCTACTTTTTCACTCATTTTCTACCGTTTCCCCCATTTTTAACATCTCCATCTCACCAAGCATGCTTTCCCACTTTCACAATTTCCACACAACTTCCTAAATTTGTTACATAAACAAAAATCTCCTAACTCATGTTTCAGAATTGAAACTTCCTTAAATTGACCGAATACTACTGAGACTATAAATTTGACAGAAAACCCTTAAAGATAAAATGAATTGTTTTGACATGAGGTCGATACCTTTCTTGATTCTTTCTCTTTGCTCCAGTTTGCATAAGATCTTGGATGGATCCATTGCTCCAATTGTCATCAATTGTTTTAACCTGAGATCTGCTTTTATTGACTCCATACCTTCGAAACCATGGACAAATTTGACGATTTTGGAAACACAACCCTCACCATGAATTTCAATTCTTAACACCACATTCAATGAGCTTTTGTCATTCTTTTTCTCAACATCTCCTTCTTCATCTCTCATTCATGCCTCTTTTCATTGCCTTTGTTTTTGTTTTTCTTCTTCATGATAATGAATGAGTTCTTTTTTTCGCCCAAAATTTTACTAGCAAAGAAATATATTTCCACTCATAACATCCCCACCGGGATTTTCACCGGTAGATACAGGTACCTCCCGCATTTATGTTCCAGCTTCGTCACTAGGACTCCACCACTTCTTTCTCCCCTTCCCATCTCCCAGTAGTGCCCTTTCCATAACAAACTTCACCTCCCTCCGCACCTAATAGGTCCACATGGCATTTTTCATACCCCAATTTCCAACAGTGGTCCTTGCGGAATTCTTCATGAAGGCGAGTGTGCTAACACATTTCAAGTGATTTTGTTGTTGACTGAATAATGAAGGTTAGTAGAATTGCCTATATTTTCAACTTGACATTGAACAGGATTTTGATCAAAATTGTATCAAAATGAGCTTAGTTTAATTCTTTTACAATTGCTTGGACATATCAAATACTGATTCCTCTCATTTTTCTTAAAAAAAAAAATCATACCAAAAGGTCAGTATCTGGTGCATAACGTACATGTTTCAGACTGTCAAGCATGAGTGATTAGAGATAGTGTAGGTTGATTTGCATCAGCATCGTAGTTTGCATAACTAACACAAATGTATGAGTTTTTCATCATTTTCAACGTATGCACTTATCATCATATGAGCTGTTACATTAGCATAATTTGTAATTCTTATGTAATAAGTAATTAATTTTGAAGTTTTTAGATAGTATGAATCATGAAACTTCAATTATATACACTCAAATGGTTATGCATGTAAAAAACTTTTTTTTTACTCCATGCAATACCACTTTTATGTAATGAATGTGAACGTGAAAGAAAAATTTATTAGTTCAATCATCGGGTAATTGACTGATTGCTAATTATTGGGTCTTCTAGTTAAATAAATTGTGAATATTAGGAACTCTAATGAGTCATCTAGGTATATTCCGTGTAAAGGAACAAGTAGACAAATATCTATCAATGTGAAAACAATTAAAAAATTCTGGAAATATTTTTTATGAAATCATTGTATAGTAGATGAAGCTGGTCTATAATGGTGAAATATTAATAATAATTTATGTATAAAAGAATGAACAATTGTTGAAGTTTTTATAATTATTCTTGATCTGTGTGTATATATATAATATATTGTTTTCTTATGTTTATAATTATACAAGAGTCTATTGAAGATCCAAGTGTCTATTTATCTTAGGAGAGATAAACATCCCATGTTCAGCCTCAACAGTAAATGAGAATCCTAGATCTATATTGTTGTATGGAGAAGAAAGAGAGAGGAGATGAGAGAAGCTAGAGAATCCAGTTTCATTGATTAAGAAAAACCGACTTACAAGTTGTTGACCTTGTTTTTATGCATAATGGACTCAAATGGACATATCTCAAGCTAGAGAATAAGAAAAACCTTCTAATTGCAAGACAAACCTAGGTTTGAAGCTTACTCCAAAATTGACCATGTCTTTGACATATCTTAGTATTCTTTTGCATGTTTTACATTGTAACTGAGTTAGGTTTTGTAAAAATTGGCTAAGTTTGTTTATTGAGAAGGTAATATCAGGTTGGTAAGAGTTAGGTATTGTAGGGCCTTTATTATGCTTTTGTATAACTCATTTGGCACCGTCTTCAAGGTGTAGTTTAGTTTCAATGGCAAATGATGTATTACAAGGCTTTAAATCTAGGGTATTGGCTTTAACTAAAATATCTTTGGCATGTTTGGATAGGCCTAAACATAAACCAGTCTTATTTCTAATGACGTCAAAATCTAGAAAGTAGTGGAGGCGTCCTAGGTTTTTCAATGCAAAACTGATTGTTTAGTTGGGTGATAATTTTATAAATGAAAGAATTGTTGTTCACAATGAGTAATATGTCATCTATATAGACTAAAAAAACATATAACAATCTAATTAGCTTTGTAAACAGACAAGCTTGTGTCAACTACTAATGCAATAATTCCCTAACTAATTAAAGTTGATTTAAGCTTCCCAAACCAGGCTTTGTGAGCTTGTTTGAGTCCATAAAGTGCTTTGTGAAGTTGGCATACATATTTCCCATTGTGATTAGTACAAAAAAAGCCCTCTTGTAGGCTCATAATACTTATTTGGCCAACTCGTCATTGAGAAAAGCATTGTTCACATCAATTTGCCTAATCTCTCAATTATAACTAAGTGCATCAATGATAGTGACTTTGATAGTGGCTGATGTAACTACTGGACTAAATGTTTCAAAGTAGTCAACCTCTAGTGTTTGTTGGAACCGTTTGGCAAAGTATGCCTTTATACTTTTGACTTGTGCCATCAAGATTATTCTTTGTTCTAAACACCCACTTGCTTCCTACCACATTCATTTCATCTCTCCATGGGACAATGGGAGTAGGTTTTGTTAGCCACTAAGGCATCAAATTCAGTTTGCGTCTTTTTCCAATAGGGTCTAATAGAGCTTCATTTTTGGGGTTTTGGTATTGATAATAGAGGTATATAGGTAGAGAGGTGAAGGATATCTGATAACTACTGAGGTGATGCACTGTTTGGGCTTTGAAAGGTTTCCAGTTTTGGCCCTGGTAAGCATAGGGTGAATGTTAGTTAGATTAGGTGATGTGGGTAAAGGCTTAACTAATTGGGTTATTGGAGAGGAATTAATGGGTTGGTCTATTTGAGCTAAGATCGTGAGATCCATACATGTAGGTTGTAATAGAACTAGGTATGAATATGAGGATAACGGTTATGATAGGGCTAGGTCTAATGAGGTTGAATGGGCAGTAGAGTTTATTGGTTGGATTGTAGGTTCAGTGTATTGAGGGATGGTAAAGAATGGTGAAGAGTGATATATATGTGATTGAGATGTAGATGTGGTAGAGGTAATAAGGGACATGTTTTAGACTGTGATGTGATGGTAAAGTAATTTAGTGATCACATGTAAATAAAGATCCAAATATTGGTGGGAAGGTAAACATTGAAGGGGTATCTAGAACTATGAGATGAGTTTCAATGGTCACTATTAGATTAGTTTTAGAGACTAGGTTGTTAAAATTGTGATCATGTAGGAAAGGAAATTCTGTCTCATTAAACCTTCTAAGCTATACAGGTTTTTCCATTTGATGCAGAACACTTATAACCTTTATAGTGAAGACTATAGCCCATAAATACATACTTTTTGGTATGAAAAAATAATTTGTGTTAATGGTAAGGTCTAAGATGAGGGAAGATATCACAACCAAATACCTTAAGTGATGTATAGTTAGGTTTCCTTTTGAAAAATGATTGAAATGATGGCAGAAAACCTAACACTGAAAGGATTTTATTAAGTAAACTAATGTCTGGAAAGCTAACCATCAAAATTGTAAGGGCAGACTGTTTTGAGTTAGAAGGGTGAAACCATTTTTTACTGTTTATCTATATTTATGTTCAACCTTTCCATTTTGTTGGGTGTTTGTGGGCAGATATGTTTGAATAAAATGCCTTATGTTTCTAGATATGGTAAAAAAGATCTATATTCACACCTCAATCTGTTTGTTGGCATTTAATTTTGGTCTCAAATTGTTTTTCTGCAAGTTTGTGACAGGTTATGAAAGTGGCTTTTGCTTTAGATTTTAGCTTAAGAGGAAAAATTTAGGTAAACTTGCTATAATCGTCAATGAAGATATTTATTCCCTTCAGATGATAAAATAGGAGAGGGGTCCCAAATGTTAGAATATACTAGCTATAGGGATTGTGAGGCTTTATAGACAGATTGAGGAAAGATAAATTGTTTCAATTTGCCATATTGACATGTAGTGTAGAAGTTTTAATGGTAGTGTTTAATTAAGGTAGGTTAAGATTTCTAAGAACCACAAAGGCAGTTTTTTAAGTATAGATGGCCTAATCTTCTATGCCACAAATGAAATGCAAACAAATTATGAAAATATGGCGTTGATGAGGTGTTACAATCTAACAAAGAAGATTTAGAATGAGAAGGTGAATTGTTATTTAATTTTTTATATTAGCAATTCGATCTAACCATTTTACTATCATCAACAAAAGTAGCATTAAAAGTAGGAACAAAAGTATTACAGTGATTGACATTAGACATGACTTGCAAGAAGATGAAACTCGTGCATGCATAAGACCTTTATTAGTAAACAGGGAAGAGTCAATTTTCTTAGGTAAGGTGAGTTGATGGAGGTCATCTCTAAGGCTTCCCTGTAGTAAGACATAGAGGGCATTTTTTATCGTTTATGACATACTGATTAGTAAAGAACTCATCCAAAACATTATTATACCTATTTATTTTGGATATGCTAAGTAGGTTATTGGTCATTTTAGGTACACAAAGCACATTTTTAAGGTGTAAAGCTTTATTTTTTTTATGAAACAGGGAAAGGAAATTTAACTAGTGTGTGAAATGACAAGGTTCTCATCATTTCCCACTTGAAGCTGATCATTCCATTGATAAGATAAGGTAATAACAAACTAGGTAGGATTGGAAGTGACATGGTTAATGGCCCCAAAGTTCATGAGACAGAAGTTATCTTGAACCACAAATAGAGTAGCAACAGTCTTATTATGTCGTATTGGGTTAAATGGTATGGAGGTAAAAGCTTTGTTTTATGGTGCTAGTGGAGTGGTATTTTGGTAGGCGTTTTGGGTCAAGTAAGCTTGAGGGTAAACAAATGAGGTTGATCAAGTAAAGTTGAGCGATTAGTTAGAGATATGTAGAAAAAAGGTTAATTAACATGATTATATTGAGGTAGAGGCAGGGGTAGATGGTAGATGTTAAGTATGCTTATCATAAGTGGGAAACCCTGGGTTGTAGGGTGCTTTGGGTAGTCTAACAAAAAGGTACATGTTAT
>JAJEJH010000967.1:54964-70458 GCA_026122585.1 Anacardium occidentale | reverse complement strand
AAAGAGTTTTAGCTTTCGCATGCATGTATAATTGTAGTAGCAGTTTCTTTTCATAGGATTCCTATCACGTATACCCAGATTTTTCAGTATATTAATAAAAGAAAAGAAATACTCAGCAGCAATGGTATGTGTGGTAACGGGTCCTATAGGATGAGACAAAATAAAGATTACCAGAAAAGTTATGCTAATAAAAGATATAGAGAATAAAGTTTTAGGTGAGAGATAAGGTGTTCTTAAGAGTTGCTTCTTATATGTATGTGTTGAGATTTGATAGAAATGGTAAGTTAGCTCCCCAATTCATTGGTCCATTTGAGGTATTAGAGAGAATGGGTAATATTGCCTACAGGTTAGCCTTTTCTGCCAGTATAGACCGAATCCATAATATCTTCCATGTATCTCTTTTAAGGAAGTATGCAAAGGACAAGTTCTATATTCTAGGTTTAGGATCTGAAATTGGCTAAGGATTTAAGCTATCAGGAGAGACTAGTATAAATTTTAGATAACAGAGTTAAGGCTTTAGGGGATAAGAAGATATGTTTGGTTAAGGTGTTATATAAGAATCAAAGGTATAAGAAGGTGACTTGGAATGTAGAGCCAGAATTCAGAGAGAGATTCTCAGAGTTATTTAAGTAATTTTGAGAATAAATTTTTTTATAAAAAGGGAAAAGTGTAACAACTTGAAGTTAGAATGGTCTTTTTAGATTAAAAATTAGAGATAAAAATGAGATTCTATGATAAGAGATTTAAGTAGATAAGTGTGTCAACCTGAAGGTTAATGCATGCACAATGTAGGAAAGCATGGAAATATGAAATTTCCATCAAGCGCAACTGTACGTTCTTAAGACATATAATCGTACATCCCTTAAGTTTTAACATAACTATATAAAGGAATTTTTCTTCCTTTTTCAAATTAAGATTTACCCTAATCTTTATACTTATCATAAGACTATCAACCAAAGAGTTGAGAGAGAATAACCAAAACCTAAGACTTGAGCTAGGGATTGAGATTAAGCTAGAAAGATAAAGATCATTCACAAATTGGAGGTAAGTGTTTTTTTACTTTCTTCTTATGTTTTCTAAGCATGTGTTCCCTATTCTTTTGATGTGATGATGATAAATCTTGTATTTATGATTGAAAAGCATGAAAATATGATTAGATGATGTGATATTAATGATTTGATATGCTTGTTTGCTCAGAAACATGCTTTGATATGAGGGTTTATGGTTTTTAATGAATTTTATGATGAGATTTAATACTATTGATAAAGATAGTATGTGAAAAAGTAACATGTTGATCATATGTTGATGTTTAAATAAGTTTGTGTGTAGATCGATAGTTTCAGCCATAATTTTATAGAAGCAAAACATGACACACGACCTTCTATCCGATAAAGTGCATGATTGTATAGTTGTATTTTTATGGCTTTATGATCGTATATACTAAGCATGTATGACTAGATTGGTGTTTAGGCAAGATCGTGTAAGGTAGGGTCATGGTCATATGTATGCAACAATTTTTTGCATGATTATGCAACATAAGGCCACAACCATATGTAACGCACAATCGTGCATCCTAAAGGTGCACGATTGTGTAGTATGCAAAAATGACAAAATCAAGATTTGAAATTTACACAAGTGTGAGGAACTTAATAAGAAGAAAATATAATGAAATTTCATGTATGATGAACATCACATGACATGGTATGCCAACGTAAAGTTTTAAAAGGGATCAAGTGATCTACATGTATAAATTTTTTAAGTATAAAGCCGATGTTTTGGGCATCACTTAGGGGTAGATACAAGAAAAAACTTATGAGTTCGCATGATTGTTATAGAGGGAGTCGACATCCGTTAAAGAGGATATAGTCTTTGACCAAATTTGTTAGAAAGAGTGTTAATTTTGCATCAGTTTACAATATGTTAATCGCGTATCAGTTACAATTGAACTAACACAGTCAGGATGTCAAATCCTTATATTTATCAATATGATTAGCACAATAGTTTTCAAATAGAGCTTTTATATATGATTTCTACAAAAGAGAGATTTTAAAACATGATTTATTATAGGATCTTCATATCATAATAGAGATTTTTTAGAAAAATGTTTTCATTAAGCAATCCCAAGAGCCAAGACATGAGTTTTAACATATATCATACTATAACATACAAAGCATGACATGAACCAAAATAAAAATATCATGATAAGTAAAAAATAAGTAAAACTTATAAGACAAGAAATGAAATAAGCAAGAAATGAGATAAGAGTGTGATATGACATTAAAGCTAAAAGGATAGGACATGTTTATGGGTAGAGAAAAGAGACATTTACTAAGCAACTCATCACTTATTCGCCAAATTTTTTCTGTCATTGTAAGTCAAATGATTTAGTTGCTAAAATGGGATATGAGATGGTTGTGAATAGGATATAGTTTTAATATTGAGTTTTCACCCATACAAATAGCATGTAGCATTTATTTTTACTTGTAGCATTGATTTTTGCTCATGTGATATGCACATATTGTATAATATACTTTATGAAACCAATATGTATATTGTGATAGTAATAATATATGATTTTTTCAGAATATTGTATAATATATTTTATTTATTATTTAAAGCTTATGCACACATATATATTTAAGTAAGTATTTGTGTGATACTATTATATACTAAATGATTAATTTATATGATTATGTTACATACTATATATATATATAGGTATAAGTATGGGCAAGTATATATATATATATATATATATATATATATATATATATATATATAGTAGTGTCGTCACACGATCATGTGTCATAAAAACGAAGACATACTGCTAAGAGCTCCAGTGAAAATCCAGTTATGCAGAATTCAAAAATCAACACCTAAACACACACTCATGCAAAGATCACACGCACTCATGCAAGAGAAGATTTTTGATCATGTGATGATCATGAAAGGTATTGTATGTAAGATCATGAAGCCTTTTGGAAGTCTAAAGCAACTGAAAAGTTGAAGACACATGACCATGTATGTAGAGCACACGTCTATGCCGAATTGGCACGATAGAAGAAATTTGACCATTGGTTTGCACTTATTGAACACACAACTGTGTAAAAGGGACACACGACAGTGCATCTATCTAGATTTGTTTCAATGGCTCTCTAATCAGTTGCAACAGTTTTTTTCTCTCTAACTTTATAAAAGCTAGTGGATATAAGTTTGAAAGGGTTAGAGAAGCAGACTTTACATTTAAATTCTTCTATTCTTTAAATCTTTCTCCATTTTCTCTTACTAAAATTGCCTTGTATACATTTCGAGAAAACCTTGTGAACGTAATTCTTGTATTTGTCTTTAAGAGTCAATTTTATTTTTCAGTACTTTCAACAACCTAAGTGCACAATCCTCTAAAAATAGTGTAGGGCGAAATCTCGTGAAAACTACATTAAAGTATGATCTTTTGTATCAAAACTAATATAAAATAGTGAAATCTCTTGTACCAAAACAATTGTATTTTTTAAGTTGAAGATAATGAAAAAAAAAATTTGAAATAGGATTACTTGGAAGAGTGGACATAGAAAGCTTGTGAAGAAGTTTTAAACCACTATAAAAATTCGTTGAGCAATTTTTTTCTCTTTTTTTTTTTTTTTATATGTTCTTTAAATACATATTATACTTGTTTTGGTTGATTTTAGTATAAAATGATTTTTTGGTGGAAACTTGTTAAGTTTATAAAAAGGTTTATAAATCCTATTCACCCCTCTCTTTTTCCTTTTAAGATTAATTTAACCATTGTGTGGTTCATCACATGTAAAGATCTAAGGAACCTTACAGGTATGGTTTCATGTAAATCTTCTATGTATGTATTACATGCTTTTAAGTTTCTATTTTACAAAAAAAAAAAAATGATCCTACAATGAATACCCAAAACTCTATTTGAGTTTTCAAATTTGTACTACATGGCCGCCCTTTTGGTGACTTTGAGTTTCTTACATTGCTAGTATAAGACGATCTAATAAACCTCAAGTTGAAGGACTACATGCATCTATCAAGTCATGAAGATTGATCCATAGACACAAGATACAACCAATAGACCTCGACACGTGCAAATTGTCACTACTTTTTGATAACGTCACTCACACTATGATAATCTTTGTACTATCACTTGTGCCTAAAGTTCATAGCGATGTTAAGATTATGGACCGTTTTAGTATAACCACCAATGAGTGTGTATAGAAAGCACAATTAGTCATTTGACTTCATCTTTTTGGTTTTACCATACTAAGGATACATTATATGTTTTGCACAACAATATAAGTAAAATACCTTGTATTGTTAATATCAATGAATGATTATAATTACAATAATACATAAATAATACAATTAATATACAACAAACATATAACTATAGGACACCTACTCTAATAGATATGCAACACCATGTCTAGTATATTTTTTATTAAATCAGTACTACACATGTGTATACACTCAAATCAACATATCATAATTCAAATGCATGGTAAGCACCTTCAATAGAAAGCAAAATAAAAGAGATAGGTTGTGTATACACTCAAACAAACATATCATAATTCATGTGGCCTTGATAGCTTTTACAATCTCCTTTTCCTCTAGTTATGGTTGGATTTGAGCCGAGCTTGTTCTAGCTCAAATGAGTTTGATGAGCTTAAGCTAAACCTTAAGCAGTATTTAGTTTGTCAAGCTCGCAAGATTAGAAAATTTCAATTTAAATTTATTAAAATGACATCATTTTTATCAATATACATATTAAAACAATGTTGTTTTGATGATTTGTGTTATAAAACTGATTAAGAGGCTCGTTAATAACTTATTTTAACAAGCTCGCTAAGAGGCTCAGCTCAGCTCGATTTGTGAAAATTTGAAACTTAAGCTTCAACTCATACCCACCAAGCTTATCATGCTCTACCTCAAGCTCAAGGTATGTTCCTCATTAGTCGAGCCAAAATAGAGCTTAACTTGACTTGAATCTAGTTCTACCTTCAATGACCTCTCTATGACTCCAAAACACTCAAAAATCCTCTATATGGTGAATACTTAAACTTCAAAGTGAATAATGAGATTGGCGTTAGTCCTCACATCCATAGATATTTTTCATCAAATAATGTTACTCACGATTGTATAACCTTTTTATATGATTGTTCATTTATGAAAACCAAGTCTCATAATCTTCAAGAACATGCTAATCCAAGATTTGAATCACATGCATGGTTGCATATTACCTTGTACTTGACATCCAACTGAACATCCTTATCAACCTTAACATTTAGCCATTTCCTTGGTACATACAAGAAAAGACCATTTTACCCTTTTTAACACATGCATGGTTATGCATGATTGTTCAAAACTTCAATCAATATAAAGACATGCTTAAACTTTATCCAAATAATGAAAATGGCTTGAATACCCCCAAAACATATATTAGTTGTGACAATAACAACATTCAAATTTCTCCAACCTAACTCAAAACTAACGAACAAACAATCGGTTGATGAACTAATTAATTGTGCAGTACATCTGCGCTCGGTCATATTTTCCAAATTCAAATTCTCTTCTCAAGATGAAGACTTGCAGCCTAGAAAATTTCTCAGCATATGTAACATCCTGGGGTTAGTTTTATCTTTTAGGCTTCTAATCAGGGGTTAGATTGAGATTTATGAGAATTCTAGGGTTATGAGAAAGTTTTGGGGTGAAATAGAAGTTTTTCTAGAGTTTGGTAGCTTGTGCATGGATCCGTTTGAGTGGATTTACATGCGAGCGCGGGAAAATAGAATTTTTGTAATTTTCCTGTCATGTACGACCGTGCGGGCGATAAGTTTCAACCGTCTTGGTTTAAGTTAAGCTTATCCAGTTTTCAAACTATTTTCACCCAAAGTTTCCATTTGATTTTCAGAGGAGATCAACCCTAGGAGGGAAGAGCAGCATCCAGGACCATCCAATCCAGCTTGATCTTGTGATTTCTTAGTGAGAGAAGCATGTCCAGAGGTAGGCGATTCTTACCTCTTTTCCTTGTGCTTTGTTATATTTGTTGCATGTTTTGGTTGAGATACGTTCGATTCTAGCATGCTTATGATGTTTTTTGTGTGCTTGATGTCATGAGAATGATGATGATGATGATTTGATATATATATATATATATATATATATATATATATATATATATATATATATATATATGGCGTGTGAGAATATGTATGATTTATATGCTTTTGTGATGGGTTGGATGTTGAGCATGTGATTTGAAATTATTGAAAGGGAAAATATGCTTATATGAAGTGTTTTGCATGTGGGAAATGTTTATTTTACATTTGGTATAAGATTTGGCTGGGAATCAAGTAGATTTCAAGCGGTCATGGAAGTGCAGAGTAGGACGCACGTCGTGTACGCGTAGCACAAGTCCGTGCATACTACCTTTTCTACATGGTCACGACCGTGTTCACGTAGCCGTGCATGACCTAAATTGTAGGGTCACGACCGTGCATGTTGATGCATGCTCGTGCACGAAGAGAAAATGAGAAATATGTAGAAAAATCACAGAACCACACACGACCACATGTACGACTTGCTCACGGTCTCATGCAAGTTCATGCACGCCTGTGCACATGACACGTATGCCCGTGTGTCAGGCAGAAAAGAGAAAATAAACATGAAAATGAGAAATGTGTATAGTAAAAGCCATCCAATGAATATGAAACAGTAAAATAAGCTTAGTTAAGCTTACATGATGCATCATATACACAACATAACACGACATGCCATACAGAGTTTTCAGAAATGGATCCAAAGATCTGAATTCATATTTTCAGTTGAACAACATAGATTCCAAGGGTGAATACGAGGGGGCACTTATGAATTTCAGCACACCCGTTGCATCAGAAGCTATATGCTCATTATTAGCCCTATGTATTAGCATTTGTCAAGGTGCTCAGTTAGTAGATTATAGGTTTCCTGATCCCATCTTGGCCTGTATACTAAACTGAGTGCCTCGCACTATATTACATCTGATCCCAAGATCAGATGTAATATAGTGCGAGGCACTCAGTTTAGTATACTGGCCAAGACCTAAGTATGAGATTCAGAGGCAGCGCGTGACCCATACAGTTTATGACACGTGTTTGCAAGAAAACTCACATGGTTAGGGTGTCGAATCCTAGGATCTAACAACATAGTTTTCAATTAATAGTTTTCAGAAAACTATTTTCAGTATACAGGCCTAGGCCTAGCTATGATTTCAACATGTTTTATAACATGTCATCTTTACATGACATATACAGTTGCATATTATTCAGATAATGATAAGATAGTAAGAAACAGTAAATGAACAGAATATGAAACATCGTGTCAAAGACACGAACAGCAGTATATCAGAACAGTAAAAGAGAATGATAATGAATATCAAAAAGAGAATTTAGTGAGTCAAGTTAGACCGCTCGGATTTCTCTTCATTCTAGGTTGTTTACGTATACGTATATACATATTTACGACCCAGCATGAGGCAGTATCTAATCAGTAATTGAACTAAAGAAGAATATTATTTCAGATAAATATATGAGAAAGATGACACGTGAGAACCAGTTTGGTTTCCTTCCCGTGTATAAGTCTGTTTCTGTATGAGATGATGTGGCAATCCTTCGAGGAGGATTGGTTTAGGGTCAGAGACAGGAATCGCTTACTGGGTGAATATATCACTCACTCCCTACTTTTCTTTCTCTTACAGGTCAGTATTTTGGGAGCTGGGAGGAGGAATTGGCTGCCGTTTGGGATCTATTGTGCTTCAGTTTTTACAGCATGCTTCGGTTTGCATGCTTGTACAATTTTATTTGCATGTGAATGTATATGTTTTCCGCACACATACTTTTATTATATTACATTTTGGGCATGTATATGTGTATGTATACATTTACACCACAAGATTTCCGTTGAGATGTTTCAGTACAGTTTAGGCATGACTGTTAGGTATTATTGACCATATTTTTCTTATTTATTATTAATATATTTTCCTTAAATTATAGAAAAGATCAGTAAACAGTAATACCTAACGGGAGTATCCTACAACACAAGCTGCAGCACCACTTGGAGACATCACTAACAAAATACCTATAGCACGAATTGAGAAAAAATTGTTGACTTTTTCATCATTGACCAGTCGTGATGTAATGAAAGGAAAATGTGGTACTTTTCGTTTACTTGATTTTTTTCTTGTAAATATAAAGGATTTTTCTTCAGGGCTTACATGATAAGTTTAGTTAGAAGATCCTAGAAACATAAATATAGAAGGCATCCGATGATTTCCCAGGAATTATAACTTTTGAAACGCTTCACAGAAACAAATAACAATTAGGTCCCAGGCACACACACACAAGAGAACAGTGGGATACCCGGCATTGAATGGTCGTGGCTCGCTATTTAAAAATTTGGAGCTTTACAGTTGGGGGGCCCTATAAACCCAATAAAAATATTAAGGAAAATTATCGTACCATCAAAGTTTGGGTAGGAAACATTATTTGGCCATTTTCTTGGTGGTAAGAAATTGGTGAGCGAATATGGCATAGCATCTGTTAGGCATTGTTAAGATGTGAGCGTGGACCCACATGCATGTGGGTTTCTTTGTCCATTTTCATGGTTAACCCAGTTCATCAATCAAATTTGAAACTGCAGAAGCTTTACATCTGACCGTAACAACAACATCAGACCAATTCTGAAGTAAAACCATCAAGTATTGAATTTTGACAGTAACATGTGTTCCTGGTATTATAATATCTTCCCTGCATGAGTCGTAGCAATCACAATATCTATGAAGGAAGCAGAAGAGGTTTTATAGACCAAAGTTTGACAGAAAGAAACAAACTCATGCACGTAAAAGAAGGGCATAGGTTTAACTAGATTCGGGAATATTTATTAATTCCAAACTCTAGCAAAAGCTTTAAACAAATAACATTGATTGTATTAAAATAGAGTTTTCCTAACAGTACGGACGCTTAAAAGCAATTTTACTACAATAATAAAATTAAAATAGATTTCCCAAAACTATTAGGTTCGTCTGATGTTAATGATTCACCCATTTATGTGTGAGTTGGATTAACAAACTTACTTAAACCAAACTTTATATGAAAACTTGATCCCGATTTAAATACATGAATCCTTATCAACCACCAAGTCGCATGATCACAAAAAATTATGTACTCATAATATTATTCTAATAATATAACAAATCAATCATTATTAAATAAAACTCTATATATTTATATATTTTTATAAATATCTTTTATGTATTTAAATAATATGTTATTATTTAATTGGGTATTAATTTATTAATAGTTTATTTCTAATAAAATAATAACTGAATCATATATGCACAAAATATGCTATTTTAGTTGGAAAATTTATTGCTTTGTAATCTTGGAATATCGATATCATAATGTTTCTTTGTACAAATATCCAAGCCATTAAAATATGGCTGTCTGTAAAGATGGCTAGAAATTCATTAATATTTTCTCTAGGTGTTTTTTTTACCGTGTATAGTTTATATAATTAATTACAGAATCATCGATAAATAGATACATCTCTATAGCTATTGAAAATGAAGGCAGCTACCATGGATAATTTTCTACAAATCCTTCAATCTTCTCCACTCTTATTCATCACTCTTCCTTTATTGGTTTTCATCTCCATCTTCTTCTTTGCAATCAATCGTAGAAAACTCCCATACCCACCTGGCCCGAAAGGCTATCCCATTATTGGCAACATGACGATGATGGACCAGCTGACTCACCGAGGCCTCGCTCGCCTCGCCAAACTCTACGGTGGCCTGCTTCATCTCAAAATGGGAGCTGTCCATTTTGTCGCAGTTTCATCTCCGGAAATGGCCCGAGAAGTCCTTCATGTTCAAGACAGCGTGTTCTCAAATCGCGCGGCCAACGTTGCAACAACTTACTTAACTTACGGTCGAGCTGACATGGCTTTTGCAAACTATGGACCGTTTTGGCGCCAAATGCGAAAACTTTGTGTCATGAAGCTCTTCAGTCGACGACGGGCCGAGTCTTGGGCGTCCGTTCGTGAAGAAGTGGACGCGACTGTCAAAATCGTGACTGTGAGAATCGGTTCAGAGGTTAATATCGGTGAGTTGGTGTTTTCAATGACGAAGAACATAGTTTACAGGGCTGCATTCGGGTCGGTTTCTCACGAAGGACAAGAAGAGTTCGTGAAGATTATGCAAGAGTTTTCCAAGCTTTTTGGAGCCTTTAATATAGCTGATTTTTTGCCGTGGCTGGGTTGGATTCATGCCGGAGAATTCAACAAGAGGCTAGCCAGAGCTCGAGAATCGCTCGATGCGTTTATAGATGTTATCATCGATGAACATATGGAGAGGAAGAAGAAGAAGAATGTGAATGGTGAAGATGAGAAAGATGAAGGTGCAGATACAGACATGGTTGATCAATTAATGGAGTTCTACGATGAAGATCGTGATGGGGAAAACGACTCACTTGAACTCACTAGGGATAACATCAAAGCCATTATCATGGTGAACATATATTATTCAAAATCAGCATATATATATATATATTGCAATTTGATGTTGACTCCGTTTACATGATTTTCACAGGATGTTATGTTTGGAGGAACCGAAACTGTGGCATCTGCAATCGAATGGGCAATGGCGGAATTGATGAAGAGACCGGAAGAACTGAAAAAAGTCCAACAAGAACTCGCTGATGAAGTCGGGTTGAACCGGCTTGTCCACGAATCGGATCTTGAGAAACTCACCCATCTCAAATGTGTCTTCAAAGAGACCCTACGTCTGCACCCACCAATCCCTCTCCTACTGCATGAGACCGCCGAGGACACCGTCGTGTCCGGGTACAAAATCCCCGCGAAATCTCGAATCATGATCAATGCATACGCTATCGGGCGGGACCCTTCCGCATGGGAAGACCCTGATGAATTTAAGCCCGGTAGGTTTTTGAGGGAGGGTGCTCCAGACTTCAAAGGGATGGACTTCGAGTATATCCCATTCGGGTCGGGTCGTAGATCCTGTCCGGGCATGCAACTCGGGTTGTATGCTTTGGAGTTTTCCGTGGCTCAATTGCTTCACTGTTTCAACTGGGAGTTGCCAAATGGTATGAATCCAAGTGAACTCGATATGAATGACATGCTTGGACTCACTGCACCGAAAGCGAGTCGGCTCGTCGCAGTGCCGAGTTATCGACTGAGTTGTCCATTGGCAATGGTTTAAGTTCGGGTACTATCAAAACTAAAAATAAATTTTTTACATAAATTAATAATATGTTTGAGCATATATTATTATTAATAATAAAATATTATTTAATATATTATATTAAATTTATTTAAAAATAGTAAATTGTAACTAAATTATGCCAGCTTAATAATAATTGATTATATAATCTTTTATTACTTAATCATCTAAACAAGATAATTTTATTAATAAAAAATTGATCAAAATAATCTTTTAAAAGGGTATTTAGTTCAAGATGATATCTGACTACCTTAATAATCTATTTTATTTGGTTTTCTGATAATAAAATATACGACAAATACTATAGAAGTAATCTAATGGTATTAAAAAAATTATCAATATAATATTAATTTTATTATGATTTATTCTTATTTATTAGATTTTTAATAAAGTACCTCATTTTCAATTAAAATAACAACATGAACATATTATAGAAAAATATACTAACAATAAAATGATGACTTTAAAAAATAAATTTAATTAATTAATTTCATATTCTCCGTAATATCAAACAATTCTAATGTGTTATTTATGCAGAGAATATTTTACAAATATCCAAGTTAAATCATTTAAAATAATTACAAAGATAATTAAATGAAATAATATTTTGGTATTTTTTTCATTATTATTAACTAAAAATAATAATTGTTTATATAATTAATTTCATGAAATATAATAAGAATTGATCATCCTATTATTCAATAATCAATAAGAACTCAACAAATTTAATAGAAGAGGGAAAGAAAGTAAGAGTCTCAAAGAGATGGTTCAAATGTTTCACTAAATCAAGTTCTTGTAATAAAACAAATTTAAAAACCATATATACCAAATAAAATTATTATTTTATCTTTCAAAAAATCTTAAATTAATAAAAATTTAAAAATCCTTTATATATACAAAATTTATAAGAACTCAATCAATTTTCTTTTTCCTTTCATACTCATCTCATGCTCATCTCTTTTACCTTCCTCAGATTTCACTATCTTCTTTTGTTCCATTTCATTTTACCCTTCTAATCTTCTTTCTTGTTTGAATATTCTAAATTATCATTGATGATCATTGACGACAACTCATATCACGATAGAAGAGAGAGTTGTAGGGTTGATAACAATGAGATTGTAACAATGGCAAAGAAGTAATATTCATGATCAGGACTTTCAAAAAAATTCCATGAATTAACTTATCAAAATTTGAGGCTACACTGTTATATTTAAAATGTTTAAGTTTGATATGTAAAATAATTATGTTTTCAAAATTAAAATATGATGAGATTACTATTTTATTCTTTTTTTTTTTTTTTTCTCTTTTAATCAAGATTTGATTTCAAATAGGAAAATGTTATTTATGCTCTAATGGAGTAGAAAAGTGTTATTGACCCAAACTTCTAAAGAAAAAGTAATTTTCTCTACACGATTAAAGAAAACATGATGCTTCTGATGACATGTAAAGAAAAGAATTAGAATGTCAAGAGCAATGGCAACATAGCCTCAGATCGATCCGACAGTCAATTTATTCAGTAAGTTGCCAGAAAAGAATAAAAATTAGTATTTCTGCGGAATGTCACCCGAATTAACTCACCGAATGTAACTCAGAGTCTACATCAAGATACGGACAATTGCAAGCCCAACTGCAGATATAGAGACGAGGGTACCAATACAGTACTTGATCACATCATATTTGGCTGCTTCCACCTGAGCTCTTAATGCATGAATTTCCTGTAAGGAAAAAAAAAAACATTTTCCCAGTTCAATAAAGTTATATATCTACATAATTAATATAATTTTCTCACATTGTATCAGGAAACTGACCCTATCTAGTTTATTCGTGAGGTTAGTGGTTTCTGCTTTCTGGTTGGCAAGCTCATCCCGTATGCGCCTACACTCAGTTATGGCGAAAGAACAAAGTAGCATAAATAAACCATTAGAATTAAAAGGCATATTTCTCAAATTAATTCTTCTCTCACCCTTTTTCAAGATTTAAATCCAAGCGCTGCCCAGCAGTGACCTTATCAATCTCATACCTGTCAAAAGAGAAGATTATTCTTCAACTTGGTACTCAATATCAGTCGCCAAAACAAATTTCATTGTAGTTTATAAGACAGGCCTTAGTTCACTGCGCATTTTCTCTATGTCACTTCGATGCTTCTCAGTTTCACGTTGCAACAAAGAAAAATGATGTTCCTACAGGTAAATTATACTGAGTTAAAATCAAATGTAAACCAGCACATGCGAAAACCTTTCTTGCTCTTTTCACTCTTCTTGCCCACCACAAAAGTTCTGCTTATTCTTATTTTTCATGGAATTAAAAGATATCAAGGAGAAAATATGCAACTTTGGCAAGCTGGCAAGAGGAAAGGAAGGGTAAAAGAGGAAAGAAATAGAAAAGAAACAAGTAAAATGTTTGTAAGTAGGAGAAAGTCCCATCCTTCAACAGTCAGACACTTTAAGACTGAAAATTACCAAAAAAAAAAAAAAAAAAAAGACCCTTAAAGACTGAAAACTTTATTGAATCTTCAGTGCTGTCGGGAAAATAACATTTCCGCATAAAGAATGATGTACAAATGTGTTGGGACTAAAGAAGATACTAAACTTACTAGCAAGATGAAACAAACCTTCAGTTTAGTTCTATTTGTCCACAATAAAATACAAAAAACAATATACAAATATTATACCTTTGAATGAATAAAATCAGGACTGAAAAGAACGGAGGATGATTTTAAAATCTTCAAATCATTACTTTGACAAGGATATTATCTTTATGCAATCAAGAAATATGGATAAACCCTATATTCTTTCAGTAATCCAAAGAAATTTTAATAATTTGAGATATTTGTATGACCCATTATAAACTAAAAACCCAATAAATTGCCTCTAAGATATTCTTTTATATCAGTAAGCTACTTGAAATTGAAGCAACTCTCCCCTTCTAAAACCAAAAGTGAGGCTAATATCAAAATATAGCGACTTGTGGCTCAAAGATCACAAACTTATTCTTCTGTTCTAGTAAGCCAAAACTTCCCAGAAACATTCTAAAAAGCACCATATTCTATATACCTATAAGCTGTTTGAAATTTCTTTGATTACCAAGCCATTGAATGATAGCTGTATCATTAACAATACATAAGGACACTCCAAACTATCACTTCTACAGAAACTAGGCTTCAAATTCCAATCATATCACAGAAAAGAAATAACAAAAACTTAATATTACCTGCAAACTTTGCACTTCAGATTTAAACTTTGAAAGATTTGATTCTTGAACAATCTCAGTCTGCATATAAAAAAACAACATCATAGATATAGTTACGATTCCTGTCGAACAGTTGGTAGGCAAGATAAAGGAACAAAAAAAAAAGTTTTGAAATGCTAACTTTTTGCATATCTGCCTTGGAAACGAAAGAGTGAGCCACATTCTCCAAACTGTCGTTTAAAACTTCAGTAATTGCAGCTGTTATTGCCTCAGCATGTTTCGATGGCACGCCTTGAGCTTCTAAGCCCCTCACCTTCAAATTTAAAAAGAAATGAAATAAAAATTCAGCGAGAAACACTGCAAAAGTCTGAAAGCAAACGACACGATAATAACAAACGAGAATCACCAGTTGCAATGTATCAACAAGAAAGGCACGATTTCCATTAGATTTCACTAGTTGTGAAATTCTTCTGTAATCAATCTTGCTAGAGCAACTCAAGTCCAAGTTGTTGAAACCAATACCAGCACCCGACACTAATTTAACCATGCGCTTGCAGAGTGCCATCAAATAACCACCGATCAATCAAACAAACAATCAACCAAATTCTTCCTCACGAAATCGAACAAGATTGAATATTTTTGTTCATTTTTGTGAAACCTAAAGATCAACCGGCTGGCGGAGAGACAGAGAAATATTAAAACAATAAAAGTCCGGGAGAAAATTCGATTTGATGTCGAAAGGGGTAGAAATGAGAGGCGGCCAAAAACATACCGAGTAGCTGATGGTGGCAGTTGGCTCAAATGGACGGTTGAATCATGATAGAGTCTCTTATTGAGCTATATATTATTAGGCCAAAGGACCATTTCCCACCCATAGTTTGAGGCGGGGACAATGTCCCACCCGCAAGTTTTCAAAAACCTGGTCTCCCACCGTTGGACCAAATTTAATATTAAATAAAATAATAAACAGTGATATTTCAGGGACAATTTTATCATTTTATGATTAAAATTTTATAAAATAATA
>JAJEJH010000967.1:9985-54631 GCA_026122585.1 Anacardium occidentale | reverse complement strand
TTTTTTAATTTTAAATTTTTTGTATAAACTTTTTAAAATTTTTTATATTTAAAAATTATTTTTATAATTTTATTTTAAATTTTTATTTATTAAAGGACATTTTAGTCATTTCATTTGAAAAATTATAAAATAAGTTTGAATTTTGGTCCAAGGGTGAGAGACCGGGCTTTTGAAAACTTGCGGGTGAGACTTTGTCCCCGCCTCAAACTATGGGTGGGAAATTGTCCTTTGGCCTTATTTTAAATACACACAAAATTTAATAATATCTTTTTTTATTACAAAGAGGTATTCGTTCATTCTATTGATGCTTCGAATATTGAATTCTTAATTACTCACTCTACAAAATCTTAATCGTACGTGCTTCTCATTGAATATTAATAATACAGAAAATTATCGTTATCTCCCCAAGGGCCGAAACTCTTTAATCTAAATTTGTTCTCTGGCTTGATACTGGTCAGCCGTCAAAAAGGAAATACGAGTTTTATACGCATTTCCAGTGATGTCCATCCATGTCTCCTCTGGCTATGGGATCACAAATACAATTCATGCTTCTCAATCTGAATCATTTTGAAACCAAGTCAACACTACCAGCATGGCTCCCCCTCATCAACATTGACAACTTCTGCAGCTTTGCCACCATGCTCCAAGAACAGAACAGCATTTCTTCATTGGATCTTTTTCTCTTTTTTAAGGAAAAAATTTGTGTTGTAAACTTGGACAGACACTATGAAACCTGTTAAATTTAACTAATCTTGCTCTGTCCCATGGAAACCAAAAATCTTCTTTTGAGCACAATGTATTCTCCAATGAGGATGACTATGGTTAAGTTTCGGTTTTTCTTTGACAAGTATTATCCTGCAAAATATAGATAAGAATCATGTCACATTTTACAGTTTTGGCAAAGAGATACAATGGAAACTTCAATTTTTACATTTACTTATCATAAGAATCCATCAATGTAAGTCATAATCCAGCTCTAAAGAATTAATGTCTACTGCTGGAATTTCATTCGCACAGTTCTTGCATCATCTCATTTTCCCATGATGGAACAAGATGTCAGGAGAGATTTTCAAGCATTTTGGTGACAAAGAGGACCATGAATCAGGAAAAGCAAATACATAACCAATACAAATCAACAACTGAAAAGAAGAGCAAGTATATATGCAAAACATGTCAACTCAAAACGATATATGCAAAATAACCACATACAAAATTATGCTCATGTAAAACATACTACACTAGCATCTTCTCCATAAAGTTATAATCTTCCTTGCACAGGAAGTTCTAGAACCACAAGAATCAAAATAAACTCACTATCAGTGGACATGGATAGGACTGTCATCCTCTGACAGGGGGAATGACAATCATGGCAACTCTAAAAATCTGAGTATATATATTGACAATTAGAAACACATCCCCTTTTTTTTTCTTCTTATTTTCTCTACTAAAGTAAAATGCTCACATGTAGATGATCAATTATTTTCTGTTTGAAATTTTAGCCAAATAAGAAATGGCTTACCAAGAAATCACGTTGCACATCATCTTTTCTTTTCTTGTACAAAGCAATATGCTTATGATACTCTTCTAGTTCTTGCTCCAACTTTTCAATGAACCCACTTGTATGCTCAAGCGACTGCTCATACCTATATTTCTCCAAGGCCTAGGGAAATTTTCAAGAAAACATCAAGTCCAGTCCAGTTTACATCAAAAAGAAATTTATATCGTTACATTAAAATAATATCTATAAGGCAAAGACATATTCAAATATGCCAGTACTCCTAAGCCGAAAACTACATGATTCTTGAGAAGAAAATTTGCTGAGGGTAAAGTAGATATAAACATGTGCAGATGGTGAACTCAAGGAGGATAAACAATAAGAAAAAGACTAAATTTACCTTAGCTTTAGATAAGGTACTAAGAGGTGACATGACTTCTGGCTGCACATAGTTCTTTCCACGATAAAATATTATAGTATTGTTAGGTTTTATGTCAATCACAATGCCCTTACTCAGCCGTGAAAGCTCTTCAGCATAAGCATGAATTTGCCCTGGCTTGCAAGGCTTGCAGACAACCTTCACAGTTTCATGCTTCTTCCAATGGAGATGCATATTAAGAACAACACCTCCAAACACTCCTCGTCTTCCAACTTGGACATAATTTTTCTTTTTCTCACCAGTACGCTTTAAGTAGTGTCTCTCTTCCTCAGTTAATATTTCAGGATCATACCTTTCAGCCGGGCCTTTAGGAATCTCAAATTTCCTCAACTTCTCAATAAGCCATGCTTCCTTCCGTTTGGCCTGAAAATATTTTATGCACAAATTTAAAATGCTTGACCAGTAATAGTGTGTTAGGATAACAGGTGAATAGCTCAAGCACCTTTGAACTAGACTAAACTACATTCTTTTACACACTTTAATATCACATTTCTTCTAATTTACATACATATATAATAGTTATTATTTCTACTCCCAAAAAAGAATTACACAAAAGTCTCTTCACAACTCTAACCAAATATAATTCTATCCTTAATTTCTAAGAAAAACTAACGTAATATCTAGAGCACCCACATTGAAAACATGCAGCATCAAATTTCTACAAGACTAAAAAAGTCTACTATCCACCAGACTAAAAAAGGAATAAAATCTCAAAATAAAGAAGCAGTAGTAGCTATTGTGACTTAAAAGTAATTCTAATTTTTTTCCTACACAACCAAGCAAAATATCAATTGAATAACTCAAGGGGTTGCCAACCTTCTCAAGTTTGTATCTAATCCTAACTTCTGGGTTTGGAGAGTTCATCTTCTTTTTTGCCATGAGACGGTAGAACCTGAGCTCATTACGCTTGGCCTTTTTCGACATTTTCAATCTCTTAACCTCCTCCTTCACTGTGTTCAGGGACCCATTTTTGTTACCTTGCTTATTAAAAGAAAACCTCACAGCATCACCGCCCATCTTTAACTCAATTGATGCACTGCTCATGGATCTTGAATGTATTAATTTAGTAATAACACTATAAAACTCAAACGTCTCCAGCCTTTTCATCAAATAATTATCAGAAGGCGAGGATATCTGCTGTGCTCTGAGGAAAGGTCTTATTATCCCATATCTTCTTTTGCCTGCACAAGTGATATAATTAAGGGGATTTGGAGGAGTAGAAAGTTCAGACAGTGATGAGATAACAGCCTTGTTTTGAACAAGACAACTAAACCACACTAAAGAATCCCTGCAAAGCAACATATGAGCAAAATCATTAGCTTCCTTAAATTAACGCTTTTATTTTTCTCAATTGTACTAAAAAGGGTTTTGCAAAAAATAGTAGCACGGTATTTGATTAACCAAAAACATGAAAATTGAAGTTGAGGGCAACACTAATTTCTCGCTATTCAATTGACTCCATTTCTATAATTCCTAAAAGCCTCGACACATGTTTTGGCTACGAGCAAACAATTTCACTTAATCTCGCAACAGACTAAATTAAAGCAACTATGACATATATCGGTTGTATGGTATAAAAACCCAATCTTGAATTATTAAAAAAAAAAAAAAAATTTGTATAGCTTTCAGCACGTACCTTTTGAGGGATTCAGGATATGCCTGAATTGTTCGTCGAAAGGAACCTATGAAGATCATGTCATAGTAACCAAGGTCGAGTAGAATAAGCAAAATGTAACTTCGTTGCAGAGGGGAAACGATGTCTGTTGGAAGGTGGCGGGGATTCAGGTGGAGAATTGCTTCATTTGTTATTAAATACAAACTGAGTGGACGTCACTGCAACTTCTGGAGTGCCGGAACTTGTAGTCTTGTTCAGCCCATGACGCAGCCTGCCTGGCCCGTTATGAGACCAAAACCATCTAATGGGCTGTACTTGGCCCATAAACTATTTTATTAGAATAATTAATTGAAATAAATGTAAGAAATCATCCAACTCTTTCTTTAAAATAATTAATATAACGGATTCAGATCTGACCCTCCCGTCCCTACCAAAAAGAGCCGGGCTATGGTCAGGCGGTCCCAACATCCTCGTCTGGCATCTCCATTTCATCTGCCACATCACCACCAGTTTTTGCAAATGTGTTGTTCAGCATTAGTGTTTCCTTAGCTATGCCACACCTGTCCATCTCCTCTGTCTTTACCTCAGTCTCGACCTCCAACTTTTGCGACACTCCCTCCCTTCATCTCTCTCTGTCTTTTTTTCTCATTCTCAATAGCAGTCTGCTTTGCCATTTTCTCCACTTCTTCTGTCCCCATTGTTAACTCCTCCTCCGTCTTATCAGTAATCTCCATCTCCTTGAGCATTAACGCTATCTTCCATCACTCCTTCCACATCCGCCTTTATCTCCGTTCCCTCGGTCATATCCGCCTTCATTTCCGTCTATTCTGCCACGTCCGCCTTTATTTCCGCCTCCTCTGCCACGTCGGCATCATTTCTGGTGTCCTCTGCCACGTCCGCCCTTGCTTCCCTTTCTTCTACCACTTTCGGCCTCCCCTCCTCCTCAACCATGTCAACCCTTACTTCCTTCTCCTCGATCATGACGATCTAAAATTAAAAATATTTAAATTTGAATCGAAATGAATTCACTTTCATGTGTCCGTAGTCCGTAGATAATTGTCTCCATCGATTCAGGATCCATGCGATTTGACTTAAATAATGAGCATTTCAGTTCTACCTTACTGATTAATGAGTTGTTAACACACACAAATTCATGATATATTATTATTTTACGAAGGAAGAAGACGACCTATAACTGAGGCGATTACAAGAAATCTAACCGACGAATTGGTTTTCCCTGATAGTATGATTAATTTGTAAGCAATTAAAGCAGAGAATCAAATATGATTAGCTTCGCAAGTGAAAGAATACATAAACCACTACCACATCGTGATTCATTTGACTAAAGTCCAAAAATTTGAAGAAAACCACAAGCGCATTATAGGGAACAAATTCACCAACTCAGTATTAGCTATTGCTGTCCATATGCTTTGACAGAATCAAACCGTCCATGGTTTCTCGTACACAAAATTAGCTTAAATGAGGAGCAACTCCGCAGAAATACTGGTGCAAAACCTCGCAAAATTGACTCATTCAACTCCATTATTGTCCAACTTAACTGGAAGCCAACGCGCGAAATACAATTAGCATTCACCTTATCGCAAGTTTTTATTCCACAACCAGTGAAAAAAATATACTAAATCATCAAGTCTTAACTGAAGACAAACAATCCACATCAACAAAACCACTACTACCACATAAAAATGCAAATCAACTGCACAAATCTCTACTCAGTCTCAGCCTTCAATCTCAACTAAATAAATAGTATCCAATTAAGAAAAGCATAACTAGTATATTTTACTAACAACACAAACTGTCACCACACATCAGTACCTCCTTGGGTAGCGGTCCATAAATCTTCCTGAAGGGCATTCATATGCCAAGTGTCCTCGCCCTCCACAGTTATGACAGATCATCAAGGGCCCCATGCAATCCCTGCTCATATGTCCCAGCTGCTGGCAGTTCCTACATACAATATCTCGATAACCACTGCCCCGAACACCAGCACCACCACCTCCCCCACCCCGCTCTCCTAGGATGTTGCTCTTTGGGCACTGTCTAGCCACATGCCCAGAAACATTGCACAAGTTGCAGATAGGATCATTTGGACAATCACGTGCCAGGTGACCAGTCTTCCTACAGTTATTGCATGCCTTGTCATTTGTACAATCAGCCGCAAAATGACCTTGCTTATAGCAGTTGTTGCACAATCTCAAGTCCCCAGGTGGCAGTGGGGGAGCTGTGCAATCCCTAGCTCGATGTCCACCCTTGCCACAGGTATGGCAGATGCCCTCATTTGGACAATTGCTAGCCATATGGCCTGGTTCTCGACAATTCCAACATAATGCCTTTGTGGTGCATTCTGAAGCAATGTGGCTGCTCAAAAATTTTACGACACAATAACAACAAATATGTCAGTGCCAGTCATTAGCACTAAGAGGGAGTAGAATTAAGAAGATCATCACTGACTAAGCAGAAATGGTGATATTGGCCTTTATGCAGGAAGGAGAAAAACTTGCAATAAGATTTGATTTTGATTAGAGGTTAAATATTTGAAAAGTAAACAGATGGAATACATCGTTAAGTGCCAAGGTAAATGATGGAAAGATATGGTAACAGCAAGAAAATACAGGTAAGAGAACAAGTTGCAGTATTCCAAGATAGACAGAAACAAGGTAGTAATACAAGTCATCCATGCATTATGTCCTAACTATTCCATGGCTTTGGTGATTTCTACAGCAGCTACTGTAAAGGTGAATAAAGAAAAACTTGAACACGTTTCCTTGTTTATGCCTAAAAAACATTGTTTAGGCAAAAACACTGCATAGCTGTGTTAAAAAAATTCTGTGCGTACCATTGTCAGAGGGTGTGTAATTTATTTCAACAAAAAAAATCCACATGTAAAATGATAAAGAATGGACCATATAATTTTGTTTACAAGGAAAGAAAAACTCCTTACCCCGGAAGGCCACAGTTGTGACAAATTGCCACATTAGGACACTCTCTAGCATAATGACCTGGTCGTTTGCAATTCTTGCATAGATTGTTTTGGCTGGCAACAAAGTAATATATGATTAAAATAGAGCAAATAAAATGCATGGTAGTCTATTGATATACAATCAAATCTTTTTAAATCAGGGTCCCCTCTGAAGATGGTGAACTGAAATGACAATCATTTTTTTTTTCTCTGTGGGGTATAGAGGATGAGGATGAGGATGAAAGGAGAAAGAACATAACAAACAGAAATAGTCCCTTCATCACTTTGAAAGCTGGGAAACCAACTTTTGCAGAGCCCCATCCAGGTATCAAAAAAAGTAAACAGGATTTTGACAATCCAGAATTAGCAAGAAAGTCTCTGCATGCATTGATAAATCTCTAGTGGCCAGGGACGCATTAGCTTCAACCTTGGAACGTAAAATCTACTCTCTGGCTCTTAACTTGGTTAACTATGTTGTCTAGTTGGGTGGGACATCAAGAAAAGGAATTGATATCACATATGCCCTTCTCTTTGGTCCACATCTAGCAACTCGCCATATAAGGCTCACCCCCGCTTTTATTTTTTCTTTTTTATCCCTTCTAGAGAAAAGAGAAAATGTATTCATCCAGTACAATGAAGAAGCCATATAAATGATAATGACAAACATGTAATTGATACAAAGAATCCAGTGCAAAAATTGAAAAAGTATTCTGCCAGCAATCATAAATACAATGTAAAGACAATATTCTCTCTTAAATGCAGTAAAATGTAACACAAAGCCAGACATTTGGTCATTATTGTAGACCGGAAGACCAACAAAGGACAAGGAGAAAACAATCTTTACAAAAATATATCCTATGCAGAAACACGGTGCACACTCAACCAAGTTGCAGCTATACCATACAAGTTAATAAACCAGCCAACCAAGAAATTAGCGGGTGAACAAACAGAAGAGCAATATGAAAAGAATCTCTAAATATCCACCACGACACAAGCAAGTAAGACCATTCAACTTCGATAACCGTCAACTACAAATACAACCTCCACTGGAGCACATATTGACAGTTTTCTTTACTCACTACCCCCTTATGCAAATTGTCAAGCAGAGAGAATAAATAAGAATATGATAAAAGTCAGAAACCTGTAACCCCGACGTGAACCTCTCCTGTAAGGTGCATCACGATAGGAAAAGCGATCTGAGCGGATCTTACGATCCATTGGGCTTCGACTCCTGCTCCTGCTTCGGCTCCTGCTGATTGAACTCATGTTCAAACTAATTCCTACTACCACCTAAGACCACTGATCTTCAAAAACTCCACCAACACAAACACCACAATGGCTGCTGCCTCCTCCCTGTTCACATCACAACCATACACCCATCATCATCCATCAGTAAAACCAAACCTTTGCCATACCCTCCAGATCAGAAAACACCAGACCCCGAAAATAAAAACACACAACATTTCAACAAGCACCAATTACATCCAATTATCTATCACTGCATTCAACACTACCTCCAGAATAAATCCTTCACAGGAAATTCAAACATCTCTGCTACAAAATTATCTTCTCGGTATAGTAACAACATTAACAATAAAACATACTTGGAAATCTGACTTCTCTACCAGCCAACTATACTGAATAGAAGTCAGGTTATTCAAGGCAGCTCAAGACAATGGAGAGGAACACAGCCAAAAACACACAGGAAGTTGGTTATGTCTTACATAAGAAGTGATCTACTATTTGAAATGTTGTTATAACCTCATATAGATTTTCAGAAATGAAATCAGCAATAGGAACTAAGATCCCCTATGATATATGTAGAGAATTTCAAATATTTCACAAATGAAAGACGAAAACTGAAAGTGGCTCTGGGCTACTTAATACACTTGTAAAAGAAAGGTTAAGATGTTATGAGTGTACTCAAGGACATATAATAAGGTCAAATTTCAAAGACTGTTTCCTCATTTCTTTGTACTTGGGGTCTATTATGCCTCTTCAAACATTTGAGTTCTCATTTTCTTTATCTACTATCCGCAAAAGCCGCTCATCGTTTATCACACTCATACTCCCAAACAACCCAAAAATAAAAGAAAAGAAGATAATGCTCCAAGACTATTTATCCTGTCCTTGCAACAAAGAGAAACATTGCAGTTATCAAAACAGGGAATCCAAGCCAAAATGTAAATCCAACAGCATTACCACCACCCAACGGAAAGAAATGTCAAAACGGTAAACAGACTATTTGGGTCAGTAACATTTATCCTATTTCTCAAGATGATGAGTTAAGAATGCAAAAATGAGATCTATTCCAGTATTGGAACAGGAATGGTAGTAGGACTTTTTAACACTAACTTTACCACCAGTTCATTACATAAGGACTCTTCTCAAAACCCTTCGCACTGAATAAAAGATCTAAACTCGCTCATGCCCATTTCAAATTTACAAAAAAAAAAAAAAAAACACACAGCACCACATACAAGACCCTCATAATCCAATTCAAAACAAAATGAAAACACAGAAACATCCTTAATCAGATGCAAACGTAAATACATACAAATCATCATACTATTAGGTCAAAATATGAATAAGATAAAGTCAAGCCCTAACCCTAACAAAAAAAATCCCAAGATTCAAAGTAGGATCAATCAACATCCACTGAATTGAACAAACCTGATGTAAACGGCTCAAAATTCAGAGCCCACGAGACAGGAGAGCTGAAGAGGAGAAACTCTGATTCCACAGGAACCAAAAAATGACACTTTGGATTTGAATTTTGGGAAAAGAGAAGAAGAGTAGCCGCAAATGGATTTACTTGCGTCGGCAAAGTAGGGTCGAATTAGCTGTGGTAATAAGCATAAACGGTGACGTTTAAACGGCCCCAGCCAGGTCTCATTTATGGTCCAGGAAACAGCCCAAGCAAGGCCCACTTGGTTAGTAAATAGGCCCAAGACTTGTTCAAGAATAGGTCCGGTCCAGTCCGGAGCATTGACATATTTATGACATAAATAGTTGGCATTGTTTAGGTTTTACTTTCTCAAGGGCAAAACCAGAAAAAAGTGTTGCCAACAACAGCAAGGCAAAGTCATAAGCCACAGAAAAAAGCTTATAATAAATATTTTACCCCCAAAAATTATGCCTTTCATCATGCTACTGCCTAACCACCCTGTGCAATTATCTACTATTGAGCTTACGTTTAGTCATTTTAATCAATGAAATCTAAGGCCAACATGTAATTTCATCCCTAAATTGTCTACTTTTTTTTTTTTTTTTTTCATACTAGTTCTATGCTATATCATTTGGAATATTGTTTGTACAGTACAAAAATATTTTTTTTAAATTTAAATTATAAAAATTTATCATTTTATCAAATCCTATACCGATAATAGTAGAGTTGAATATGAATCGAATCGATTCAATCTTGAAAATTGATTCAAATTTGTTTAGTTTGAACTCAAATCAAAAAGTTTAATTCATTTATAAAATTTAGTTGAATTTCAATTAAAAAGGGTTTTATTTGGTTTAATTCAAATTTGTAATTTAGATTTATAATTCAAATTTATGATTTAAATTTATAACTCAAATTTAATTCAAATTTATAATTTATTGATAAGATGAGTGCATATACGTGTATTTACGTGGAAGAAGGACCACCGCCTCAATCTTTATTGTACACTTTGTGGGTTTGTCAAGAAGACAAGAATTTCGGTGACTTTTTTATCATCATTCATCGCCCCCCCATTCGCCTTTAAGAGATCCACTTCCACTATTTTATTATGCATATTACATCCGTGAGATGCTATTTTTGTTTGTTTGAGCCCAACCACCATTGCTTTAAAATAATCTTCTGTTATTTGAAACAAGAGTCAAGCGTAAATCTCCCTTTGACCCTTTTTCTCTGTCCTTGTAGCTTGGAATTTCGACTCCCCTGTGGCATGTGAAACAAACATCACCACCTGTTAATTTATTGCAAGTAAATGCAACCCTTCAATCTAATCTAATGCATCATATTGATTTGATTCTTCAATCCAACCAATGTCATTGAAATTCTGGGTAGGTTGAGAGCTCGACCCAACCAGCAGCATAAAAAAATAATGCAAATTAGACACAAGTATACTGACCATATATTATAAGTATTACTATTCCCATGTGAAGGAATCATGTTCTGGCCTCCCTCAATGCACGTGGTATGGAGTGATACGACAGTTATCAGAATTCAGAATTATAACTCAACCGTTCTTATCCACTCCAGTGTTTTTTTAATGTCAATTAACAACAAAACAAATAACCAACCAATTGGCCTCAAATTTGGGTCCATCCCCAAAATTTAATTACAATTTAATTCTCCAAAAGTTGTTCAAAGTTCCAAATTAATCATAACCCACTCTGGAAATTTTGCATAAGTTGCAACAAGCAGCCAACTGCCACTAACTAAACCAAGAACATGTAATGACCAAAATCAAACTGCTGTTACTAAATCTCACTTACTTCATTCAAGGAAAAAAAATATATAACCTACTATAATGACAGAATATCTCAAGGCTAAATGGCTATTTCCTGCCAAGCTTTGATAAAATAATGAATAGTGAATTTAATTTTTTAACCTAAGTTCGAAATGCTTAAATCAATTTAATCATATTTTTTTTATTAAGCAAAATTAACTACATTTATCAATTTTATTAAGTATAATAGTTTTTATATCAAAATTACATTTTCCACTCTTCACCTTTTTTATATAAATTCAGCCCTTGCAACCGAAAAAAAAAAAAAACACACACACACACACATTATATTTGCAACTTTTATTTGAAATTTTAATTTTTCTAGTTCAACTTTATGGAAAGGAGTTCGATTAGTCAAATATTTATACAAACTTTAATTTAAAAATTAGTTTATGTTGAAGTTAAGGATGTAATATGATATTCTCTTAAATATAGGGGGTGATACAGATATTTGTCAACGATATTTTGATATTTTATTATATAGAGGTTAATTAATATTATATAATATGAGGGCTAATTAAATGAAATTTTATAGCAGTTACCAAATTAATACATTATAGAAAGTTAAATTGCTACTTACCAAATATTATGTCATGTAAACCGTAAAACTGAAACCATAAACATTAAAGTAAATATTGTATTCATACAATATAAATCATACACCTTAAACCCCAAAAATTAAACTCTAAAACTTGAACGTAAACTTCCAATCGTTAACCTTAACCTAAAATGTAAACTTTAACACATGAAATTGTAACTTGGACATGTTTATCCCAAAGCATAAATATTATAACACAAACCTTAAACCCTAAATTGCAAATCCTAAAACGTAAACCCTAAACCTTAAAAATTGAATATTGAACCCAAAACTCAAACCTTGAACGAAAAACCAAAACCCTAAATTGTAAACTTTAATCTATTAACCTTAGACTAAAAAATGTAAACTTTAATACAAAAAATTGTAAATTAGAATAGTAAACCATAAAGCTCAACACTTATATTGTAAACCTTAAATCTTAAAATGTAAAGTTCATAAAACCTAAAATTGTAAACCCCAAAACATAAAACTAAAATTGATATATTAGACTCTCAAGTGACGATTAGTCTATAGTTATTGTAAGGTTTATCGAAATGGAGGAATATGCTTTGGTTTTTTATGAAGAGGGAAGTAAAAGCATTCTTGTCATAGGAAAATATTGCCAAAAGAGGGAGAGGATTTTTTAACATACATTTTTATTAATAACAAAAAGGGAAGAAGGAAGTATGTTAAAATATTTGGAGATAATTTTCTTTTGGAGAAATGATATATATTTTTTAAATATAGGTTATCCTTGTTCACTAAATTTATATGTGCTTTAAATGATATATTTTCATATTGAATGAAAAATTGTGCTTAAATTGGTTATTAACATAAATTTTGTCATTAATCAAAAAGGAAAATATTGTTGAACCTTTAGTGTTTTGATGTGATGCAAAATCTATGTTAAAATTACTAACTTGTCCATGACATGAATTGTTTTATAAACAAGAAGGATAAAAGTTTAATTTTGTAGGATTAACAATATGTACAGCTTTGTTTTTAGGCTGTACGATGGTGTATGCATTGAATATGCATATACAAGTTGTTTAGTAGAGTAGACATCTTGTGCTAAAATATCATGATGCATAACTATGTGTTTTTCCAATACACGACTATGTGTCATAAAGGAATAAAGACACATTGCCAAGCCATCCTGTACAAGTCTAGTTGTGCATAATCAACATTGCAAATTTTATGGATGCACGCCTGTATAGAGAAAGCACACACTTGTGCGAAGAACAAAATTAAGACATATATGCTCACGTGTAGGGCTAGATTCGAGCCAAACCAAACGCGAATAGACATATGTTCTTTTTCGAGCTCGTTCGTACTGTTTAGATTCGAGTTTGCGTTCGTATTCGTCGAAGTTTTATAACAAAGTTCGTATTCGTGTTTGGTTTGTATAATTTAGTCCATATTCAGCTCGTATTAGTATTCATATTCGGTTTGTATAATTCGTATTTATATTTATAATTAATATAAATAATTAAAAAAATATAATTAAAAAAATTTTAATTTAAGTTCGGTTTGTGTTCGTGTTCAGTTCGTATAGTTCGGATTTGGGCTCGTGTTCGTTAATTTTTAAAATTACTGTTGAGGTTCGTACAATTTATTTCAGGTTTGTTAGAACTGAACTCAAAAACGAACCTAAACATATTCGTTTCGAATCTAACCCTACTCACGTGCTATAACTATGCTACCTTTAGTATTTTAAGTCTGAATCAAGATATCAAGGCATACAACCGTGTATGGGTTGATGCACTCATAAATATGACCATTGAGAAGGATTTAATGAAAGAAGCATGACCATACACCCAAAGCACATGATCGTGCGTCTATACATAATTTAATAAAGAATGAAGATTCATCAACCAATGGCTAATATCAACTCCAATGGTTCTTTCATGAATAAAACTATAAATTAGAGTAAAATTGAAGTTAGAAGAGTTAGAGATGATCATGCCTTAAGCTCATATTTATATTGATTACAAATCTGATTATCACTTTCAATAAGAAACAAGTGAATACTAGAATCAATGCTACATGCATATAATTAGCATAATTATATTTTTTTCAAGATTTTCTCAATATAATATGATTGTTCAAGAAATATACCGCCACTATATAGTGATTTTAATGCTCAAAATAAAATTTTCCTTACCAAGATCTTTTATATCAAAATGGCTTCCACATATTTTCTTTGCATCTTGAATAACATGCAAGTTAGAGTCAAAGATCAACATATCATCAACATAAAGTCAAATAAGCACATGTGCACTGTTGACAGATTTATGCTAAATGTTCTTACACACCCATTTATTGTAAAAACATTATCATTTAAGAATTAAATTTTCCAAAAAAGATGTTATAGAAGGATCTTTTTATTTTCCAAAATAGAAGATGAAGAGGTAAGGCTATTCATAATATTTTGTGAAATAACTTGACCCTCACTATTTCTAGATTTAAATGGAAAGTTAGCTTCATGACAAATTGCATCATTAAATTCAAAAATCACATTTTTCAAATTCTTAGTTTAATATAGGAAGTAATACCAAACTACTCATTATGCTAACATATCTAGCATTAATATGACATAAACGTGCATGTCAAAAATTCACAGAAGATAAGGTAGAAGTAGAAGCAACTTACAACATATTTTTTCACACTTGTCTACTTAGTATCATATTTAAGTTGCAAAGCTTTCCAAATCTTTTTGGCAGAGGGCTAAATATTTTCATAGTATTCATAGAATTGATTAAAAGACAACTTAGGAGATAATAATGACAATTACACTCATCTATCTCATGTTGTGCACATATCTCCAAGTGCTTGGCTAGCTCTTCCTCACTTATGCCTTCAACATTCTCCTTGTTAGGATACTTTTTAGTGAGAACATATGCCACCTAGAGGAGATTGAGATAAAATAACACCTTACCTTTCCACCTTTTAAAATGGACACCATAAAACTTAAAAGGCTTATTGAGATCTCTAATTTGATGTCTAGTGCAACCTTCATATTTTTTAGTCTCCTTAAAATTTTTAGTGAAAATGCAATAAAATAATTTTATTACAAATAAAAACAAGATGAATAATGAAGATTGCACAAAAACTATAAGGCTGAGTTTTGGACATCTCATTATTTTTAAGAAGATTTAAGTCCTCTATGATTAACAAAGCTTAGAACGGTGTAGCAAAGAAAAATCCTGAGTCATTCCCTTCAGGATACAATAACTCAATAACTTTTGAAAAACCCTTATAATGACTAATATAATCCTAGATGATAGTGAGTAGGATTTTTCAAAAAAAAAATTTGTAACTTAAAACTTTTTTCCACTCCCAAATCAACTTTCATACAAATAAACAATAAACACAACCAACCATGCAAACAATCAAATAATCAAACCCAATGAAATAAAGCATGTAGACAAATATAAAAAGATACGAAAAGAAAAATGCTCAGTTAGTTTTATAGTGGTTTAAAGGTTTTCCATAAGCCTCCTAGTTCACTCCTCTAAGCCACACCATTTGAAGTCTTTTTTTCACTTTCTTCAATCCCAAAGAGATAATAGTTTTTTGTACAAGATATTTTATCCTTTTTATACTAGTTTTGATACAAAGGTTTGTGTTTTTAATGTACTTTCATGGGATTTTGTCATATATTAGTTTCATGAGATTATGACCTGGGATTATTGAAATTTAAGAGAAGAAATTTGCCTTTAAATAGACTCATATAGAAATTACAGCTCAAGAGTTTCTCTCAAATGATTTATAATGAGTTTTAGTAAGAGAAAGTGGAGAAGAATTTAGAGAATGAAAAATAGAAGTTTGGTATGTTATTCTCTAGCCCCTTAATCTTCAAATCAACTGATTATTACATACATAGAATGAAAAAAGTCATTACAACTAATTTAAGAGCTATTAAATTAAATCTAGGTAGACGCACAGTTGTATGTCTATCTTACATGGTCGTGCTCTCGACAATAAATACTCTCTAATAGTTGAATTTCATCTATCACGCCAACCTGTGTTCCACTCACATAGTCGTATGCTTTCATGCCTTTATTGCTTTAGATTTTCTAAAACGCCACACAATCTTATGCATGATACCTGTATGATCACCATATGAACAAGATTTTTAACTTGTATAAACGTGTGAACTTTTCTATATGGGTGTGTACTTAGTAAAGTCTATATAACACAGACACAATTAGGCTTATATAAAAGGCTTTGACAATGCATCTTCATTTTGTGACACATGATCGTGCACTCATAAGTAGCATGATTTTTCATCCTAGACACACGTGTGTTGCATGACTTATCTAAATGGTGCATGATTGTGTTTATGTTGTATAGATGCTTACATGACTTATCCAAATCCTATGTTCCTCTTATATGACACACACAATCATGTATCTAACCAAACTTACAACAGATCAACCCTTTTTGTTTTGCTTTGTCATAACCATTTTATGTAAGAATCGGTTAAATATTTTAACATGGTTTTTATCAAATCAGAATCCACAAGGGTCCAACAATATAGTTGTTTGGTTTATTGCAATTGTACACAAATTGTTAAACCCAAGCTCCTCCAAAAAAAATACTTTTTTCTAGCAAGTAATTTCTCTTGAACAAAAAGTTGAAGATATGTGAATACATCTATAAAAACGCAAATATAAAATGAATGACATAAGTTGTTTATGTACTAGTCTTCACCTTTTTCATATTCTCAACTTATCATTGTTTATGTACTAGTCTTCACATTTTCATATTCTCAACTCATCATAAATTTCTATTAATTTAAACCTTTCATCTTTTATCTTTTCATATTCTCAACTTAATATAAATCCCCATTAACTCAAACTTTCATTTTTCATCTTCCAGCCTTAAATGTTCCATAACATAAATATAAAATAAATAATATTAAAAAAATGAAAGTAAAAACTATTTTAGATACATATATAAATTATCAAAAATATTAGAACTAAAATTTTTCGTTAAGGTTTTAAAATTCTACACTGTTTTATATTCTAATTTCATGAATATGAAATTGGTTCCATTTAGATTTTCTAGTTTTTTATAGAGGTTTTACTATATGTCTTTTATGTTATATTAAAATTCCATACCTTTTGTATAGCCTGTGATGCCCCAATGCTATTATATATGATACTGTGTATCTTTTATTATTATTATACTCTTAATACCTTTTTTTGAAAACTTTTAATATATATATATATATATCAAAATCTTTTATAATATATAATAGTATTGAACGGACACATTCTTATTAAAAGTCTAAGCTATAGAAACTTAAAACAAGAATGTACTGAAAACACTACACAGTATACTGAAAACAACATATATTAATATTTTATAAAATAAACTATGCATGTTGTACATATAAACTATGCAAAGTACATATAAATACATGTGACGCATGTGGAAGCTTTAAATAAAGTTACAATGATATGTTAAAAAACAATGTATAGTGTTATGGAAAATATCATATTTTATTACTATTTAATAGGATCTGAAATATAAATAATATTGTACAAATATATATATATATGTAAAAATTGTTCATCATATGCATGAGCACTATACAAAATATGAGAGTTAAACATGTTATCTGCTGAAAACTGTATAAACTGTAAATAAATAAATAAATAAATAAATAAATAAATATATATATATATATATATATAAAAGAACTGTACATATCATGCGTGCCAAGCATGATATGACGTTATAACATTTGCACACAAAAGAGACCCCGTTCAAAATATATCGCACTATCTAGTCATCTTGTGCTTCAACTCAGTCTCTACTTATTAATATACAAGAAAGGGAAATTGTAAGGGATGAATAACAAGTCACTAAGTAAGCATTTCTTATGTTTACCCATAAGTAAGTTTTTACTCCATTCTACTTACGTGACTTGCCATGAAACTTTGTCTTTCCTTTCTTATTTTAACTTTTAGCTTATTTCATTTCTAATGTCTTTTCCTTGCTTAACTTACTTTTATTTGATAAACTTCACTCAATTCATTCCTTATCTTAAAGGCTTTTCTTTCCTTTGGCTTATCATGTTGTTTATGTTTTGAAATATACATATGTATGTATACATACATACATACATACATACATACATATATATATATATATATAATGGTATGAAATATTTAGATTTGCATGACTTGTCACAATTTTACTCTATTTCTTAACTTATTATCTTTTTTTTTTTATATTTGAATATAATGTTCCTGTTCTGTAGTACTCATCACTTATTAGAAGTTTTTTTTTTTTTTTCTAATTTCATGTCTTGTTATGTTTTTGATTCTGGCTCTTGGTTAAGTTATGTTTTGTCTTATGTTCTTTGGTTATTTTTTCTTTTTTGTGTTATAAACTTTACTTGGCTGTTATTTGTCATAATCTCTTGCTATGTTTCCTTTTATACAGTATATGACATGACATGAAATACGTTGAAATTATGTCTATGTTGAAAATCATGTATTAGCCCTTAGACCTACTTTCTAAAAACATTTTCTGAAAATAAAGTCTATGATTCAAAGATCCTAAAATAGAATGCATCTAAAAATCTTTTATATATATAAGAGTTATATTTGAAAATACTTGTTATGCTGATTAGACTAATAGTATAAGAATTTGACATTTTGGCCATGTGAGTTCTACCATACTAACATACAATCAGTAAGCTGAAAACTAATGTATATCAGCACTCTCTCTGAAAAATTTGGTCAAAGACCATTTCCTTTCTAACAAACATTGGTTCTCTCTTCAATAGGTGTGTGAACTCACAAGTGCTCATTTATATTCACCCTTAAAATGATGTTTAAAGCATCATGTTTTCTATTTAAAAACATGCAAATGGATCACTCGATTCCTTTTTTAAATCTCTGTTTTGACATGTCATATCATGTAATGCTTATCATGCATGATGTCTAATTATCTTGATTTTTTATTAAGTTTCTCATGCATGTGTAAACTTAAAACTTGATGTTGTATTTAACTTTTTATTTTGTATTCTATCTTGTATCTAATAGCTTCCTATTTTGTATTTTAATTTTGTATATTGTTTTACATCCTTATATAAAATGCAAATTTTGATTATATACACTATTATGATTAGGTGTTTTGTATACTGAATTAGCTTTTAACTATCTGTATTGTATATTTTTTATAGAAGTTTCTGATTTTGTAACTTTGTATACTATTATATTTCTTTGTCTATGATTTCGTATCTTTATATACTATTTTGATTTTGATTCTTTGTACTTGTATAAGGTTCCCACTCTTATTTTATATCTTTCAGCTTTTTATTTTGTGTTTTGTAACTTTTGTTCTCTATTTTATAATTTTTGTAACTTGGCATACTGTTCTAATTTTGGTTCTGTAAATTTATACATTTTGCTCTGTAAGATTTGCTTGCTACTCAATTGTGCTTCTCTAGATGCATGATCATACACTTTAGACATATGGTATTACAGTCTCTAGCTTATACATGATCGTGACCCTCTTGTATGGTCATGTAAACTGTGTAGGCACATAATTATAACCCTAAGTTACATGATCGTGTCTCTATAAGACACTATCTTTTTAGCCTCTATTGTGCACACACATACACGACCGTGACCATATAGAAACATGACAACATAATTGTATGCTCATCAATTGTATGATTGTGCATTATGTTCTACTTCTATAACTCCATCTTTGGAAATTACAGATCTAAACCCAAACTTAATCAAACTTCAATCAAGCATGTTTAAATATTCACGTACGACTAGCATACTGTTATACACATGTTTTCTCTATTTAGTAGCATTATTTCTTAGTAAAACATATACTTAACCCTTTAATTATACGTACATACACATACATATTAAATGTAACATCCCAGATTTAGAAAAGCCCTTAGGGGTAGAGTTTTGGGGTTAGAAATGAAATTCAGGAATAGATTGGGAGTCTAGAAGAGTTTAGGGGTGAGTTAGTAAGTTTTTCAGAGTTGTGTGGCCTTCTTATGATTCCTTTAGGGAGGTTTCAATCATACGAAGCACGGAAAATGAATTATATTTATTTTCCCTTGGTGCACTCCCATGTACAGTGCCCTGCACGCCCGTACAGGTGGCTTAGAGGAGAGAGAGACGGGAGATTTATTAGATCTCTCACCCAGTAGTTTCCCATTTTCAGCTAAAAGTCTTTATTCTCAGTAGTTCCCAGCCCTAGAGCAGATCTCCAGCTTTCAGTAGCTCCCAATTCAGCTAGAGAAACCAAAGATTAGCTTGAGAGAAAGATTTCCAGCAGCCATGGCGAGAGGTAAGTGTTTCTTACTTCTTCCTGAGTTTCCCAGCTTGCTTTGATGCTTGATGATGCTTGGACGTGTTCCTTGCATGTTTATGAGTTTTATACATGTTTGTATGCTAATATATGATGATGAAATGATGATTCAGATGTTGATTTCCACCCGAATGCATGCTTGCTTTGCTTATGTGCGTGTTAGTGAGAGAAATGGTAGATTTCCATGGTGGATTCAGTAGAAATTAATGGATGATGAAATTGATGCATGATATGTGTATATTGAAGTGCCTTGAATGCATGTTTGAGTTTAATTTCAGTTTGGATGAGAATTGGATGAGTTCCTGCATCTTTCAGGTGAGTCGTGTCGTTGTAAAACCAGATGCACGCCCATGTACTTGCGAGTGCACGCCCTTGTGTCCTGGTTTCTGTGAGTGCACGCCCGTGCACACGACCCGGATGTAGAGGACATGACCGTGTGTCCTGAGGGACACAGTCGTGTGTCCGTTCCTTACGTGTTTTATGCCTAGATTTCCAGAGGAGAGCACGACCTACTGCACGGTTGGTACACGATTCCGTGTGTCTGGGTACACGTCCGTGTGCCTTTACCTTGCACGACCATGTGTGTCTCCTGCACGCCTGTGTGCTTGGCCCACACGCCCGTGCATCTGCCAGTTTTTCCAGAAAAATACAGAAAATGAAAGTTAAAGGGTTGGTAACCTTTCTAAGGGCTAATAATCATCAGATAAGCCAGAATTCAGATAATAATACTACATGAGCATACCATAACATGCCATGTAGCTTGACAGAGGATCAAGGGATTCGAATCCAATAAGTTTCAACATTTAGAACCTGATATACGGGTTACAGTTTCGGGTGAACTCGAGGGGACATCTGTGGGATTTAGTTTTTTGACACTAGTCAGACTGCTCAGCAGTATTTCAGATTCAGTTTTCTAGCCAGTAGCTAGACTATTCAGCCCACATGGTCAGGATGTCGAATCCCTGTATTCGTCAGTCTGATCAGCACAGCAGGTACCTTCGGGTACATACAGATATAGATTCAGATGCATGCATCATCAGTTATTGTTAGTTTCCAGTTTAGCATGACATGACATTTACATCATGACATGCATAATTAACGAAAATCAGTAATCAGTAAGCAATCAGATAACAGAATAATCAGTTTCAGCGCCAGCAAGCGACTAGATGTATGAATAGGGCCGAGGCCAGGTATGTTGTTTGATTTGTGTGTTGCTTGCTTAGGCGAGGGAAGTAAGGAATGCTTACTGGGTGATCTTTATCACTCATCCCTTCCTTCTTCCTTCCTTTTCAGGTCTGTTTGCTACTAGCGAGGAGCAGGTGGATTGAGGCTTGCGAGAGGGGACCTCACACACATTTTCAAGTATGTATTTTATTTCAGTTTTGGACCTGATGGGTCTTGTAAATGTTACATGTATTCAGATGTGAAAGAACCATGTAAAGAACAGTGTACAGAATATTTGTAATTTTATGTAAAAGGTCAGTTTAGGCCCATTGTACAATTCAATTTGTATTTCAGCTTCTGCTTGTGTTCAGATGTGATGTATAGCAGCAACAAGTTTTCTTTTCGTAAGATTCCCGTCGCAGGTACCCGATTTCCAGTTTATTAAATAAAAGAACAGTTTTATTCAGTAGTAAGGGTATTCGTGGCGGTGGGTCCTATATTAAACATGTTTCTAAGCATGTATCTTCATCAATCTCTCATAATTCATCATCTAACCATGCTATTCATGCTATTAACTCATAAAACATGCTTCTTATCTCAACTTGCCCGCAAAATAGAGGAACACATGTTATGGAAATAGGGAAGAATGTAAGGAAACATGCTATTCGATCGCTCGGATTACTCTTCACTCTAGCTTGTTTACATATACTCATATACGTATTTTACGATCCAACATGAGGTAGTATCCAGTCAGTGAGGATGAGAATAGCAGAAGAGTCTGTTCTGTTTGAGATGATGTGGCAATCCTTCGAGAAGGATTGGTTTAGGGTCAGAGATATGAAGTGCTTACTGAGTGAATTTATCACTCACTTCTTACTTTCCTTTCTTTTACAGGTAAGTGTTGGGGGCTGGGAGGAGGAGTTGGCTGTCGTCTGGGATCAATTTATATTTATTTTGTAGCATGTTTCGGTTCGCATGCTTACTCAGTTTTAATTGCATGTAAAGGCACATGTTTTATTTCACATGTTCTGCGAATATTTTTATATAAATTCAGTTTTTATTTGGGCATGTATATGTGTATGTATACACTTTTACCACAGGTTTTTTCGCTGCGATATTTTCGGTCAATTTAAGCATTTCAGTTGGGTATTATTGACTATATTTTTTTTATCTACTTATTATTATATTATATAAAGCGGTGAACAGTAATACCCTTCTGAGGTGTCTTACATTTTTGGTATCAAAGCCATATCAAAGCGGAACTGAGCTGAAATGTGTAAATTGTTTTCAAAAGATAAGCATATGTGTGTGAATTGCATTATTTTAATGTGCATATGTGTGTATTTCAACATATCCCAGCAGCCATAGCTCGTCTTCCTCTCAGTGTAAGTGTAGTAGTATGTGTTTTGTTTAGTTGACCCTAATGCTTTGTGATTCTCTAGATAGGAGAGATAGGAGGACCCGTGTTCCTAGGTCTTCTGAGGATGAGGATAGTGCCTCAGTTAGGTAATCTAGTGAAAGTGGTGGTAGGAGGGGATCACAGGCTTTTCGTGGTACCCTCGAGGCAGAGGATGTCAGACAGATTTTCAGAGAGATGATGAGAGAAATGCCTCAGTAGCTAGTCAGAGGCGATGAGCAGAGGTATGGTAGAGAGATGCCAGCTAGAGAGGATGCCTATCAGATGCCAAGAAGAAGGCAGCCAGAATTTCAGAGATAGGATTATCCTGAGCAGATGGGGGGTTAATAGCCAGATATGGGTCAGTATCAGCAATATCAGGGACAGAGTTCTAGGTCTGATACAGTGAGTACCAGTGGTTCAGAGAGAGTTCATCCTATCTACAGTCTATCAGGTATTCACCAGGCTCCCAAGTTCATAGGTAGTAGAGATCCGGTAGCAGCTGAAGAGTGGATAGAGGCGGTTGAGAGTGTAATCGGCCTGTTCACTATGTCTGATTGATAGTGGGTCAGATATGCAGTCTTCATGTTCAGAGGTGACGTAAGGTCTTGGTGGAATCTCGCAAAGACTATAATTGATGAGGAGTCATTATCTTGGGAAGAATTTCGGGCTATGTTTGAGAGTGAATTCAGGAACCCAGGGACTATGTACGCCAGAGCTCAAGAGTTCATTGAGTTACAGTAGGGCTCGAGTTCGGTCAGAGAATATACGACTCGATTCAATGCATTGGCCAGATTTGCTTCGAGTTTAGCGGGTACAGAGGTTAGCAGAGTACAAAAATTTTTTCATGGGTTGCATCCAGCCATTGCCAGAGATGTTCTGACAGGAGACCATCCCCCGTAGAGATTCAATAATGCTTTGGAGAGAGCCACTAGATCAAAGATGTTCTTACAGAGGATTGGTATGTTTTTCAGACAGCTTGAGAGAGGTAGTGACAGAGACAGAGGCAAGAGGCCCATGCAGTAGAGGAGGTCTAGAAAGAGCACTCATAAACAAAGGACTAAAGGTCAGCCACCAGTGTGTCCTAGATGTGGTAGGAGGCACAGTGGGGAGTACCTGATTGGTCAGCAGGTATGCTTCAGATGTCGTCAATCGGGGCATAAGATAGCTGAGTGTCCAGCTAGAGGTGGATCAGGTGGGGCAGGAGGAGCAGGTTCCAGTAGACCTAGTTCTAGCAGAGATAGAGGAGGTTTCTTTCGAAGTAGAGGTGGTTCAGCTAGAGGAGCTGATCGTCGTCGTCGTCGTCGTGATGGTGGAGCTAGTGCACCAGGAGGAGGTGTAGGGCCATCAGGTGGAGGTCGAGCCAGAGTGTTTGCCATGAGGCAGGAGTAGGTAGAGGCTACTCCACATGCTGTGACTGCTCAGTTGTTCTTCTTTGATACCCCATTATTTGTTTTGATTGATTGTGGTACCACCCATAGTTTCATTTCTAGAAGGGTAGTTGAGAGATTAGAGTTGACCCCTAGTGTGGCTGAGAGCTATGTGTGCATAGAGATGCCAGATAGAGGGGTGATGTATAGTGACCAGTTGTTGTTTGATCAGGAGATAGTGATCATGGGGAGATCTTTGATGATAGATTTGATCATGTTGGAGTTAGTTGATTTTGACATGATCTTAGGTATGAATTTCCTGACGAGATACGAGGTGGAGATCGATTGTCAGAGAAAAAAGGTTAGGCTTCAATTAGGCCCTGATCAGTTTATCTTTGGAGAGGGTAGAGTGGAGACCATGTTTATCTCGTGCTTTCAGGCCAGAAGGATGCTAAGTAAGGGTTGTATTGGTTACTTAGCTAATGTGATGTGTAGAGATGTGAGTGGGCCCAGTGTTGAGCAGGTGAGGGTTATCAATGAGTTTTTCAATGTGTTTCCAGATGAGTTATTGGGGTTACTGTCAGAGAGAGAGCTTGAGTTCAGTATTGAGTTGCTACTAGGGACAACTTCGATTTCGAAGGCTCCTTACAGAATGGCTCTAGTAGAACTTCAAGAGTTGAAGAAACAGTTGCAAGAATTGATTGATAAAAGGTTCATTCGGCTGAGTTGCTCGCCATAGGGTGCTCCCATTCTCTTTGTCAAGAAGAAAGATGGTTCTATGAAAATGTGTATCAACTACAGAGAATTGAACAAGACTACATTGAAGAGCAAGAACCCATTGCCTAGAATTGATGATTTGTTTGATCAGCTCAGTGGGGCATCAGTCTTTTCAAAGATTGATTTGAGGTCAGGATACCATCAGGTTAGAGTTGCTAACAGAGATGTACCGAAGACTACCTTCAAGACCAGATATGGCCATTACGAGTTTGTAGTGATGCCATTTGGGTTGACGAATGCTCCAGCGGTGTTCATGGATTTGATGAACCAAGTATTCCATGATTGTCTCGATAAATTTGTTGTTGTGTTTATCGATGACATTCTGGTTTATTCGAGGAGTGTAGAGGAGCATGTAGATCATCTCAGATATGTGCTACAGAGATTGAGGGATAGACAGTTGTATGTCAAATTCAGTAAGTGTGAATTTTGGCTAGATAAAGTGGTATTTCTGGGACATGTGATTTCTGCTGATGGTTTGTCAGTAGATCTGGCTAAGGTTGAGGTTATTCTAAGTTGGCCGAGGCCGAGGATAGTTAAAGAGGTTTACAGTTTCTTGGGATTGGCAGGCTACTACAGATGGTTCATTCAAGGGTTTTCCAGTTTAGTGAGACCTTTGACAGCTTTGACGAGAAAAGAGAATCTGTTTGTATGGACAGATGTGTGTGAGGTCATATTTCAAAAGTTGAAACAGAGGTTGACTAGTGCGCCAGTGTTGGCATTGCCTCAGGAGGGGCTGGATTATGAGATATATATAGATGCTTCTCACCAAGGGATTGGTGCAATATTGATGCAAGCAGGTAGGGTGATTGCCTATGCTTCCAAGCAATTGAAAGATCATGAGATGAGATACCCTACGCATGATTTAGAGCTTGCAGCAGTTGTTTTCGCTCTCAAGATTTGGAGGCATTATTTATATGGAGTGTGGTGCTACATTTTCTCAAATCACAAGAGTTTGAAGTACTTCTTCACCCAGAAGGAATTGAATATGAGGCAGCGACGGTGGTTAGAATTGGTAAAGGACTATGACTGTGAGATCAGATACCACCCAGGCAGAGCAAATATAGTTACAGATGCCCTGAGCAGGAGAGTTACCTTGTCCAGTTTGTCTGTTCAGAGTGAGCTTCAGAGAGAAGTCATCAGAGAACAGATAGAGATTGTTTCAACTGGGTTTTCGAGGCTTCAGATTGTGTCGTCATTGTCTGATGAGATCAGAGAGGCACATAAATCAGATCAGTGGGTACATATGATGGTACAGAGAGTATTAGAGGGCTTAGTGCAAGATTTTGAGATCAGAGATAAGATTCTGAGATTCAGGGGTCGAGTTTGTGTTCCAGAAGACTCAGATTTGAGGCAGAGAATCTTGTCAGAAGCCCACAGTTCAGTGTATTCAGCTTATCCGGGTAGTACTAAGATGTACCAGGATCTGAAGAGAAACTTTTGGTGGTCAGGGATGAAGAGAGATATAGCAAATTTTGAGGCCAGATGCTTAGTGTGTCAGCAGGTTAAGGTCGAGCATCAGAGACCATCAGGGTTGTTACAGCCTTTGAGCGTGCCTGAGTGGAAATGGGAGAGCGTTTTCATGGATTTCATCTCCGGGTTACCTAGAGTCAGAGAGAGATATACTGGTATTTGGGTGATAGTAGATAGACTGAGTAAGTCAGTCCACTTCCTACCAGTCAGAAACGGCATGTCGACTGATCAGTTGGGTCGGTTATATGTTAGGGAGATAGTGAGACTGCATAGAGTTTCCAGAGTTATTGTGTCAGATAGAGACTCCAGATTTTTGTCAGCTTTTTGGAGGAGTTTATAGAGAACACTTGGGACCCGTTTGTATTTTAGTTCAGCTTATCATCCTCAGTCAGATGGCCAGACGGAGAGGGTGAATCAAATTCTAGAAAATATATTGAGAGCTTGTTGTTTAGACTTTCAGACGAGTTGGGTTGTCGTGTTATCATTGATGGAGTTCACGTATAATAATAGTTATCAGTCAACTATTCAGATGGCTCCATTTGAAGCACTGTATGGTAAAAAGTACAGATCTCCCTTGCATTAGGATGAGATTAGGGAGAGAGAGTCAGTATCAGCAGCAGTGGGTCTAGAGATGACTCAACAGATGATCGAGCAGACCAGAATCATTCGACAACGAATAAAACAGGCCTAGGATCACCAAAAGAGTTATGTAGATGTAAGGCGTAAGGAGTTAGAATTTGAGGTTGGGGACTACGTGTTCCTGAAAGTTACTCCTTACCGTCATGTTTTGAGGTTTGGTAGGAAGGGCAAGTTGGCCCCAAGGTTCATTGGACCTAATGAGATTTTGGAGAGAGTTGGCCCAGTTGCGTAAAGATTGGCATTACCTGCCAGTATGGACAGATTCCATGATGTTTTTCATGTGTCTCAGCTAAGAAAGTACATCAGAGATCCTTCGCATAGTTGGAATTGGCTGAAGATCTGAGTTATCAAGAGATGCCAGTTCAGATATTAGACAGAAGGATTAAAGTGCTCAGAAACAAGGAGATTCCTTTGGTCAGAGTTTTGTGGAAGAATCAGAGTTTGGAAGAGTCCACGTGAGAAGTGGAATCTGAGATCAGGGAAAGGTATCCCTAGCTTTTCAGGTAATTCTGAGGATGAAATTTTTTATAAGAGGGAGAGATTGTATCATCTCAGGGTTAGTTTGGTCTTTTAGGCTTTCTAATCTGGGGTTAGAATGAGAATTTTAAGAATTCTAGGGTTGTGAGTAAATTTTGGGGTGAAATAGAGGTTTTCCTAGAGTTTGGTGGCTTGTGCATAGATCCATTTGAGTGGATTTACATACGAGCGCAGGAAAATGGCATTTTTATAAATTTCCCTGGATGCACGATCGTACATGAGAGGTGTACATCCGTACGTGCGATAAGTTCCAGCTGCCTTGGTTTTAAGTCGTATTTATCCGTTTCCAAACCATTTTCACCCAAAGTTTGTCTTTCAATTTCAGAGAACCTCAACCCTAGGAGGGAAGAGCAGCTTCCAAGACCGTCCAATCCAGCTTGAGCCTTCGTTTTTCTTGAGAGAGAAAGCATGTCTAGAGGTAGGTGCTTCTTACCTCTTTCCCTTATGTTTTAAGATGCTTGATTTATGCTTTGATGCATGAGATTTGTTTCCAGCATGCTTGTGATGTTCTCCTTGTGTGCTGATGATGATTTGAGATGATTATGATGATGATTGATGCATATACATATGTTATGTGTGAGAATATATGTGTTTATATATGTTTTGTCATGGGTTGGATGATGTGCTTGGGATTTAAAGTGGTTGAAAGAGATATCATGCTTATATGAAGTGTTTTGCATGTGGGAGATGTTTAATTTGAGTTTGAGATGAGATTTGACTGGAATCGAGTTGATTCCAAGTGGTCATAGAAGTGCAGAGCAGGGCGCATGCCCGTGCATACGTAGCACACACCCGTGCATACTGCCTTTTCTGCATGGTCACGGTCGTGTTCACGTGCCCGTGCATGACCTAATTTGAAGGGTCATAACTGTGCATAGTTCATGCACGCCCGTGCACCAAGAGAAAATGAGAAAAAATGCATGAAAATCACAGAACCAAGCATGACCATATGCACGACTTGCTCACGATCCCGTGGAAGCTTATGCACGCCTGTACACACGACACGTACGCCTGTACGTCAGGCAGAAATGAGAAAAATAAGCTTAAATGAGAAATATACACAGTAAACCCTATCCAAGTGATAGAAAATAGTAACATGAGCTCAAATAAGAATACATGATGCATCATACATACAGCATAGCATGGCATGCCATACAGTGTTTTTAGAAATGGATCCAAGGATCCGAATTCATGTTTTCAGATGAAAAACATAGATTCCAGGGGTGAATACGATGGGGCACTTGTGAGTTTCAGCACCCGTTGCACCAGGAGCTATATGCTCATTACTAGCCCTATGTATTGGCATGTGCCAGGTTGCTCAGCTAGTAAATATAGGTTTCCTTATCCTAGGATCAGATGCAGTATAGCGCGAGACGCTCAGTTCATATCAGTTTCTAGGCTAAGGCCTGAGGCATCACGTGTCCCATACAGTTTATGGCGGGTGTTTGCATAGGAAACTCACATAGCCAGGGTGCCGAATCCCTGTATTCATCAGTCTACGCAGCACAGTTTTCAGCATAGCATGTACCCCAGGGTACACAGTTTTCAGTACAACTTTCAGATAAAGCTTTATATGATTTTCAGATATGGGATCCCAAGATCTAACAGTAGTTTTCAATGAACAGTTTTCAGAAAAGCTATTTTCAGTATACAGGCCCAGGCCTAGTTATGATTTTAGCATATTTTCATAGTATGTTATTGTTATATGACACATCAGCATATCATTCAGAGAATGATAAGACAATAAGAAACAGTAAATGAACAGAATATGAAACAGCGTGTAAAAGACACGAACAGCAGAATATCAGAACATGAAAAGCCACGTAATGACATGTGAAATTCAGAAAACAGTAACAGAGCATAACAGTAAAGATAATTATCAGCAGTAAGAGAGATTAGTGAGTCGAGTTCGATCGTTCGGATTACTCTTCACTCTAGGTTGTTTACATATACCCATATACGTATTTTACGATCCGACATGAGGTAGTATCCAGTCAGTGAGGATGAGAATAGCAGAAGAGTCTGTTCTGTTTGAGACAATCCTTCGAGAATGATTGGTTTAGGGTCAGGGATAGGAAGTGCTTACTGAGGGAATTTATCACTCACTCCCTACTTTCCTTTCTTTTGCAGATAAGTGTTGGGGGCTGGGAGGAGGAGTTACCTGCCGTCTGGGATCAGTTTGTATTTATTTTGCAGCATGCTTCGGTTCGCATGCTTACTCAGTTTTAATTGCATGTAAAGGCACATGTTTTATTTCACACGTTCCGCGAATATTTTATATAAATTCAGTTTTTATTTGGGCATGTATATGTGTATGTATACACTTTTACCACAGGTTTTTTCGCTGTGATATTTTCGTCCAATTTAAGCATTTCGGTTGGGTATTATTGACTATATTTTTTTTATTTACCTATTATTATATTATATAAAGCAGTAAACAGTAATACCCTTCTGAGGTGTCTTACAGTTAGTGTTGATATTTTTCCTTTATTGAACATTTTGAAGAGAAAATTGAATTTTTTTTATTTGAAACCTTTTATGAAAATTTTATTACATGTCTATTTTCATTTGGCCAAATTTCTTGATTTTTTGATGAGTGAATAACTTATTAAAAATCAACGGTTTGGATGAAGTTACTTATGATTTAGCACAAGGTTTATGAATGGTAAGGTTTATAAACCATTAGTGAATACTTCTAGGATTAGGATTAGGATTAGGATTTGATAGTGGTAAGTTTGATTTACAATACTAGGACAATGTAAGGATACTTGTAAATCATTTGACGGTTAAAGACATTGTTTAGGAATTGTCTACTTATATAATATATTGTGTTTTTATATTATGATGATTTATGCTTTTGAATTGTATTACATGACCATATGTTATCTAGTGTTTTATTTGAAAAATTTTGAAAATTATCTTATATATATATATTAAACAAAATTTATGTTTGCTAGTAAAAAAATATTTTACAAGATATGTTTTGTCAAATATTTTAATTAAAAATGAGAAATTAACAAATTTATGAATTCATAATATGACTAAATCCTATAACATGAATGATGAAAGGTTTGTTGGCTTGTATGAATTGAAGAAAGGTCTGTAAAATTATATGAATACAAATATAACGAAAGATTTATGAACCTATATCAATATGAATATAATGAAATGTCAACGTGGATATACGAATATAAATATGAACGATGAAAAGTCTGCTGACTAAAGATAATTATGTTTGGGTCATCGGAGATATGGGTGACATTTCGTGATAATGAGTAAAAGTAAATTTTATATTTTCTACTTATGAGTTTTTTTAAGATTTTACAAGAAATGATGAATATTAGTTTTTCTTATGGTTAATGAAAATTATAGTCTAATTTATTTGTTTTTTCTTATGATTAATGAATAAGAAAGTCTTATGTTTGCTTTTCCTTATGATTAACGACTATGGTTGTGAAGAAAATTTTATAGGATGTTTTGTGGAGGATTTGTATATTATGTTTGCTTTTACTTATCGAAATGACAACTCACTCCTTATCTCTATCATTTTAAGTTCTCTAGAATAAGAGCGAGCTATGGGATAAAGCAAAATTGAGGAAGTAAAGAGGCCGAAGAGTTGATTTTTAGAGTTTACGATTTATAAATTAATTGTTTGTGGCTGAATATATATAAGAATTTAATTATGTTCAATTTATTGATATATTATTTAAGAGAAATTTAGAAATTCTAATGATGTGAAATTTTATTTTATTTTTTTGTTAGAATAGGATAATGAAAATAAGTAACGTTTCAGTTTGAATAAATTTTGAATTTGAAGTATTACACCATCTGCGTGCAAAGTTATGAAAATTACGAAGTACACTCCATCCTTAACCTCAAACATTACATGTGTGGTGACTGTAAATCATCGATGGTGGTTTAACAACCCTATTTTCAAGTTTATTCACCTGTTCTAACAATTGTATGTTAATAAATTTCATTTAAAATTATCAATAAATTATGTTTATAAGTTCAAATAAATTTAGATATTTTAACACTTGAAAATATCCTAAATTAACACAACGTAATTTAACATTTAGAATTGATTTACTAACCTTCGACCTCATTTTTGTTGTCGAAATTTGTCAAAGTTTGCTTAATTAGGCTTTGCAAATCGTCTCTTGTAATGCAAGTGGTGAGAAAATGTGTACCACCTTAGTGCACCCTTTATATACCTAAGGCAATTTTGTCATTTTCAAATAATTTTAATTCAAATCGATGTCGATCAGTACATGTGCTACATGTAGCATAGGTGAAACAATGTCTCATTTAACCTAGAATAAAAGTTAATTTCATTTGAGAAGTTACAAAAAAAAGCTATATAAATTAATTTCCCTTAATTTTAATATAAACAAAAAATAAAAATAATATGTGTTAATGATTGGATCCAAAGGCCCAACCTACGAAAAGCCGAAACCTAGAACTGATCCAACTTTTATATAATATAATAAAATTATATACACTTATAATAAATATTAATTTATATAATAATACTTTACCATTAGAGATAAATAATATATATGGTCATTAAACTATTCATTAATAGCAACTATGATTACTACGTTTTAATTCGTTATAGAAAAATAATCGATCTTGAATTTTGTTAACCGTTAGGTCATTATCTCTTTTCTTTTTTATAAGCAAAAGTGTTTTTGAGCTGTTTACTAATAACGACCATGGTTATTATGTTTTAATTTGTTGCAAAAAAATAATCGGTCTTTGATTTGATTAATTGTTAAATTATTGTCTTTTTTTTTTTTTAATGGGCAAAACCACTTTTTAATAAGGTGTGAATCAACTAAAAGTATTTAAAATGGGACATAAGTATTTCAAGCCTAGTTTCTCATTTTCTTAAAACATCGATTCTTTTATTGATGCGTTTTTTTGATTAAATGAGTAATGAATAATAGTTAATAAAATCAAAGGTAAATTATTTTTTTGCAACGAATTAAAACATACTAACCATAGTATGCATTGGTGAATAGTTCAGTGACTATAATTGTTATATACTCTGTGATTAGTAATTTTGAAATAAGTATAAATTGACACTTAATTATACGGTGACATATAATCATTGTTATGCAAATTGGTATTCATGCAAAAAGTTAGATTCAAACCAAGTTGGCTCAGCTCGTTTAGCTCAAGTTAAATTTGGGTCGAGTTCAAGTTTAGGGTTTAATTTGTTTTTTAAATTAAGTTAAACTTAAGCTAAAAAAGAGTTTTAATCGGTTCGACTTGTGAGCTGAGTGAATGACTCTATATGACTTATGTTTTGATTCTATTTATGTCAAACAATCATAAAAACAATGTTTTTATAATAATTATTAAACAAAACAATATTATTTTGTTAACGAATTATAAATTCAATCTATAAATCTAAATCATAAATTCAAATCATTATTTACTTTAATTTAATTTATAAATTTAAATCAAATTATTTTTTATTCGAATTAATATTAAAGTAAAAGGCATCTAATTGAGTTTGTTAGTATCGGCCATGATTTACGTTACTATTTACTTTAACATTATTATCATTCATTAATTTACTTACTAATTAGTAAATAATGGTAACGTTATTAATATTTATTTACTAATTAATTATATTGATTGTATCCGTAATATTCTTTCCTTTTCGGTATTTCTGTATAGCACTGAAACGCTGGGGTAAGCCTCCTGTACTCCCATTCGTTGATGCATGTGACTTTACTGACACACTTTTTGTCAGCTGTGGGCGTCCCCTCGTGACACCCCTCTTCTTCCCACCAACATTACATTATATGCTGTTAAGAAAGGTCATTTGATTACTTATTTCCCTGCAACATCGTCCACCTATATTAAGACAGGCACACTCTTTAGTCTGGACTACCAATAACTCTATTAACCCACCAGCGCCATGAAACTCTCCCCAATCTCTTTCTCTCCTCCGCAACTAAGACTCACATTGACTCTCCTTTCTTCCGCCATTCTTATTAACTTACCCTTTTCTCGTTCGTCCGGACACGACTACCAAGACGCATTATCCAAGTCAATCCTGTTTTTCGAAGGCCAAAGGTCGGGCTACTTGCCGCAAGACCAGCGCATGACTTGGCGTTCGAATTCCGGCCTCAGCGACGGCTGGACCTATAACACCAACTTGGTTGGCGGGTACTATGACGCTGGTGATAATGTCAAGTTTAATTTCCCCATGGCTTTCACCACCACCCTTTTATCGTGGAGCGTCATCGAATTTGGAGATTTAATGCCGCCAAGTGAACTCAGAAATGCTCTGGTTGCCATACGTTGGGCCACTGATTATTTACTCAAGACTGTTTCTCAGCCTAATCGGATTTTTGTTCAGGTAGGTATCCACTGATTTGTAAAATATGATTTTTAATGGGGTAGTTTTGGGGAAATTACAGGGATTAGTCGAACTAATCCGTGACTGAGAACTCAGAGTCCAGTCCAGGTGTTGTCGTTTGTTTTGACCATTTGGCTGGCCCCACTAGCCATCACCCTGGAAAAATTGTAATTCTGAATTCTTTTTGGGGTCTGAGATTGATCTATAATCAGTGTAGAATTATTTTAAGATCAACTCAGAAGAGCTAAAGAAATAAATAAACAAATATCGAGTTCAGTTCAGAGCCTCTGGCTTCTTGCCTCGAAGCAATCTCAGTGATAAAACAGTTAACTAAATCTAAAGCCTGTGGCTTCATCTTGGCCTGTAGTGTATTTTTAACATATACTGTAATTTTATATTAAATTATCTTATTGGTCGAAAAAACTGCTTTTTTTTTTTTTATCACTTCAGCAAGAAAACCATTTCGATGTTTTTGAAGAAAGTTATAATTCCTTTGGTTAGAACCACTGTAGCTAGAAAAACCTGTGGCTACGAGGGGGGAACAATTTCTTTTTCATATTTTTCATGCTTCAATCTATGACTCAGACCTACACTTTTCTTGGGTCCATTATGTCTGTACTGTCACTGCAATTGGAGTTAAATTTTGCTAACATTTCTAAGTAGTTTTTATGTCGATGCTTAGGTGGGAGATCCAATTGTAGATCATAATTGTTGGGAGAGACCCGAGGACATGGACACTGCTAGGACTGTGTATGCTGTTGATGCACCAAACCCAGCTTCTGATGTTGCTGGTGAAACTGCGGCTGCTCTTGCTGCTTCATCCATGGCATTCCGGTCGTCAGACCCGGGATATTCTGAGACATTGTTAAGAACTGCAGTAACCGTCTTCCAATTTGCGGACACCTACAGAGGAGCTTATACTGATAACTCCAATATTAAACAGGGTGCCTGCCCATTTTATTGTGATTTTGATGGGTATCAAGTAAGTGATGTGTTTAATAAAAGCATATGTATTTAAGTGGTCCTAGCTCGTAAGGATTTTTTGTTTTTTTATATTTGATTAAATATTGGCCTATTTCTGATGTGTTCTTCAGGATGAATTGCTATGGTGTGCAGCTTGGTTAAGGAGAGCGTCCCAAGATGATTCTTACCTTAATTATATTGAGTCGAATGGCAAGACCCTTGGTGCTGAAGAAAATATAAATGAGTTTGGGTGGGACAATAAGCATGCTGGTATAAATGTTCTAATTTCCAAGGTCAGATGACTCTGACAAAATTAGATTAATCAAAATGATTAACATTTTACCTAGCTAATACAAACTTGTGATGGTTTCAGGATTTCCTGGAAGGAAACATATACTCGCTACAATCATACAAAGCATCTGCTGATAGCTTCATGTGTACATTAGTCCCAGAGTCATCAGCATCGCACATAGGTTATTCTCCTGGTGGCCTAATTTACAAGCCTGGAGGCAGCAACTTGCAACATGCCACTGCAATTTCATTTCTGCTTCTGGTTTATGCAAATTACCTCGCTAAAACTTCACAAACTGTTAATTGTGGTAATGTCTATGTTACTCCAGCTTCACTTCGCGAGCAAGCCAAGAAACAGGTTGATTATATTTTAGGAGATAACCCTAAGGGATTATCTTACATGGTTGGTTATGGGAACAATTATCCACAACGAATTCACCATCGTGGCTCGTCGTTACCTTCAATTAAGGACTACCCTCAATTTATTGCCTGTAAGGAGGGTTCAAGTTATTTTAACTCGTCAAATCCAAATCCTAATGTATTGGTTGGAGCTGTGGTTGGAGGGCCTGGAGAAGATGATGAGTACGAGGATGATAGGAGCGATTTCAGGAAGTCTGAACCAACAACATACATTAATGCACCATTTGTTGGTGTACTTGCTTATTTTGCTGCAAATCCCTTTTCTAGTTAGTACAAAAAGGGAGTTCAATGTGTACAAACTTCAGCATTTTTCAGCCTTTTGAAAGTAGGAAAAGTGGTCTCTCATCTTGGATGAAAGAAACCAAGGGGGAAGAGGCCTGTTTAGTAGCTCAAGTTCTAAAAATGGGCAAGAATGACATAAACCAAAATTCTTATCCTTTTACTAGTTATTCTACTTCATGTTAGTCATTTCATCCTCCAAAATTTTCCAATCAAGACGTAGAGTAGCATAAGTTACTGTTGATTTGATAAGACGGGTTCTCCAGCCAGGCCAAGAGAAATGATCAATTATATGATCCCTTAATCTCAAAGGACCTACATGAGAAAAAGAGGACAGTAATGAAACACCAATTGTTCTTCTTCTTAGTGATTGGTTTGGTTAGACATTGATGATTGAGTTGGAATTGGGGTCAACCACCATAAATTTAAGGGCAATGAAAAACAGATAAAAGTGGTGTTTGTACATGCCACCCACCTTATTAAATGGTTTCATGGGTTGCGGCAGCACCGCAGATCTCCGTATTTCTTTCGTCCGCTTGTTTTGGGTTTGGCACCGATTGCCATTGCTAGCTCCGCTTCTGGTGGTTCACAATAATAATGGGCCACAAGGCAATATCTTAGCCATTTCTGAGCAGTAACAATGTTAATGCTGTAACCTACTTTATTTCTCCTGATTTAAGATTCAATAAAATAATCGAATCGTGTATTGTATATTATATATAAAAAAAAAATCTAATTTTCATATTTATTGAATCATATGATAAAATTTGTTTCTTTAATATTATTATGTTTTGAAAAATATTATAAACACTTTTTAAAATTCTATATTTTTTTTTTATAAATCTCTTTCATATCATGATTTTTCTACAAAAATATCGATCTGTATCGGTAATATCTATCATATCATATAATATATCTATTAGATCGTATAATTTTTTATACATATAAGGATATGTATTACTTTTCATCTATATTATATCATATCAACGGTGAGTGGGTCCAAAGACCCTGTAAAAAACGTAAAATTCATAATCGAAATCAAAACTGGTTAGTTGCTGTATGTTTGGAATTAACATCCCAGTTTCAGTTATGGTTCCAAGTATACGGAGTAAGTTTTATTTGTAAATAAATCTAAAACTGTTCTTATTTTTTTTATTAAAAGAAACATATCAAATAAATAGTTAATTTATTGCATATCAAAACATAAATTTACATATCAAATCATCTAAAAAATCATAATATATCAAAACATAAGATAGAAAAAAAGTTTAAAATCGTCTAAAAGAAGATTCTGCATTAGAAATATATTTATAATTTTCACTTACAGCAAATCATTTAAAAAATCCTCTCGAATTTAAAATAAAAAAGTAGCTAATTTATTATATATGAAAACATTAGAGGAAAAAAAAAGGTTTAAAAGAAAAACCCAACTAAGTACCTGATTTACTTCAATTTCAGTTTTTAGGTTCCAATTTCAATTTTATTAACTTAAAACTAGACATTTCAATTCCCAAAAATATAAAACCAAAACCGACATCATGAGCATCGATTCTTGGTTGGAACTAGAGTTTGATCGTCAAGCAACCTACGACTTTGATTTGGTCATATATATATATACTAACTATTTTGTTGAAACTTTTTGTTGGTCAATCACCTGACTTGAGATAAAGTCCATTTGATTAGACCCTTTTTTTCAGATGAATATTTTTCATCCAATATTTGATGAAATAATAATTTTTATCTTATAAATTTAAACAATCTATTTTACTATCTATATATTGCATTTTCTTAAAATAAAAATCTCTTCAATTTTTTATATAATTATTAAAAAAAATTTCAAGCAATATAACATTGTATCTCTAAAATTTTATTAAATAATTTTTTGTACCCTTAATGTGTATTAATGTCAATTAAAAATAATTTAAAAAATTTACTAACCCAAGTATAAATTAGAGTGTCATTGAATCAACTTTTGAAACATATTAGAATTGAAAAGGAGTCAATGAATCATGACAAAAGCTTTACTTTAGAGTTTAGTTAATGTACATTATGTTAGGTTTCCTCGATCAGTAGAAATGCGTCCAAGCAACAAAAAACATAGGCGTGGATTAAGTTCATACACAATATGCGAAAAAACATACCAATCACTCGTGGGATATTTGAGAAATTACCTGCGTTTGAAGGCTCATTCTTATCTTTTTATGGTAAATAGGTTCACTTTCTTAACCAGAAGAAGGTAGTGCTATGTAGTCCACGCAAAGCAAAGTTCTAATAGGCTCTCAAAGGCTTTTTCACGATGTTAGTAATGGGTAAACATAGGCGTGTAATTTCTCTACGCATGGGTGTGTGTTTAAAAATGGGACAAAAAGTTGTAAATGTCTAGAACCATAACATTTTTATAGAGAATCGGTGTCAAGCACGATTATGCTCTCTTATACATAGTCATGCAACTCACATGTATAGTCATGTATCTAGCATTTATCCAACCCATGATTGATTCATTTACGCTTAAAAAGAGTGTAACTTAATCATTCATAAAACATATGTGAAAAACTTAAATATCATTCATTCATAACCACAGTGTGAAAATAATAAATTTAACTTAAACATAATGATGGATAATGGACATACGTATATATTATGGTTTATTTCGGGCGAATTTGGGAGAGATTTTGTCAATTTCACTATTGAATTGTGCAAATTCAGGATCACGTGATTATTGTTTTTGTTTTGTAGGAATTTACATAATTTCGAGTCGAAACAAGACCAAGTGAGTATGTTCTAGACCAAAAATTACAATCGAGGCGAAGGATCAAGGAGCGAAATCAAAACCAGCTGAGCAAACCTCATGTTGTGGCATCATGCCGCGACATGAATGATGTAGCATCCTAGATTCCGAAAGCCTTTCCGGTAAGAGTTTCGGGGTTAGAAATGAGATTCAGTGAGAGATTGGGAGTCTGGTATAGTTCAGGGGTGAGTTGGTAAGTTTTCGAAGCCATGTGGCTTCCGTTGGAATCCTTTCGGAAGGATTCGAGTGAGCGAATGCACGGGAAATGAACTAAGTTCATTTTCCCTGGTGCACGCCCGTGCATCATTGGTGCACGCCCATGCATGGCATAATATTTAAGTGAGAGCCGAGAGAAATGTCATTTCTTTTCTCACCCAAGTTTCTTTTAGCCATTTTCTCTCTTCCATTTCAGCTCCTCCTGTTCCTAGACAGGGAATCCAGCTGCAAGAAGCTCCCAATCCGGTTAGAGAGCCAAGAGATTAGCGATTTGTGAAGTTTCCTGAAGCATGGAGAGAGGTAAGTGTTCTTCACTTCTTCTCGCATTTTTCTCGGCTTGCTTTGTGATGTTTGATGCCATGGATGCGGCCTTTGCGTGTTGATGAATGTTGGAAATGATTCTATGGCTTTGCATGTTGATTTGGTTGATAAATTTCCATTCTTGAAGCATGCATGTGTGTATGTATGGCTTTAGTGAGAGAAAGAAGATGTTTCCATGGTAGATTCCATGATTGATGATGCATGTTGTTTATGGAGCTTGAATTGTGTTGTTTGTGATGCTGGGAATGTGATATTGAAGTGTGATTGCAATTGAATGTGATTTGGTATGCATTTGAGGCAAGTTTCTAGGCGGTGCTTTGTTGGAGAACCAGACGCACGACCGTGCACCAGTATGGCAAGGCCGTGAGTCTTCGTTTTTCCAGACGCATGCCCGTGTACACGACCTGTGCATGGCCAGAAATTGCCCATGCACGCCCGTGCATCCCACCATGTACGCCCGTGCGTAAGCGTTTTCAGTGAAGATGAATAGTAAATTCCAGTAGCTTGCACGACCAGGCGCACGACCAGGCACGGTCCCGTGCGTCCTGGTGCACGCCCGTGCACGTTTCATGCACGCCCCTACATCAGCAGTTTTTCGGAAAAAGAATATTAATTGACTAATTAAGCATGCGAATTCCGAACAAAGGCTAATTGACTTCAGATAAGCATCAGATGAGCATGAAATCAGATAATAAGCTGCATATGCATATCATGGCATTACATGTAGCTTCAGAGAGGATCAGGGGATCCGAATTCAGCAGTTTTCAGAACCCAATGTACAGGTAAGAGTATAGGTGGAACACGATGGGGCATCTGTGGGATTCAACTTTTGACACCAGTTAGGATGCTCAGCAGTGTTTCAGTTTCAGCTCTCTGACACCAGTCAGATCGAAGCAGTGTTTCAGTTTCAGCTCTCTGACACCAGTCAAATCGTAGCAGTACAGGATGCAGATTCAGCTTTCTAGCCAGTAGCTAGACGGTTCAGCCCACATGACCAGGATGCCGAATCCCTGTGTTCACCAGTCTGATCAGCACAGTAGGTACCATCGGGTACAGAAAGGTATTCAGATGCATGCATCCAGTATTTTCAGTTATCATGACATGACATACACATCATGACATGAACACATATGATAGTAATGAATGAATGAGATCCAAATGATCAGTTTTCAGATACCAGCAAGCGCGTAGATGTATGATTAGGGCCGAGGCCCAGGTATGTTTGATTTATATGACTATTTGTGCTTGTCTGGGTATTGAGGGAAGTAAGGAGCGCTTACTGGGTGATCTTTATCACTCATCCCCCTCCTTCTTCCATCCTTTTCAGGTGGTTCGTGCTGGGTTCGAGGAGCGGTTGGATCGAGGCTGGCGGAGAGGGCACGCACACACCCCACGATCAGTATGTATATGAGTTTTAGACCTGTGTGGTCATTTTGTAAATGTTCTTGTATCCTGATGTACAAAAACAATATATGTATATGTGAAAAGGCCAATGGGCCCATTGTACAGAACAGTTCATGTATATATTTCAGTGATGTATATTTTAGCTTCCGCATGTGCAGAATTGTATGGTTTTGGTTTCAGATTTTATTTTCGTAGGATTCCCGTCACGGGTACCCATATTTTCGGTTTATTAATAAAAGCTCCCCATAGTTATTCGGCAGCAGGGGTGCTTGTGGCGGTAAATCCTACAAATGAGGTGCAGAATCCAGAAGCTCCAGGCCGCGACATGATGCCGTGACACTTGATGAAAGCCTGCAAGACAGAAGCTTGAGGCTACGACATAATGCCGCAGCATAAAAAAGTCCTGAATCAGGTCGCGACACCATGCCACGACATAATCAACATAGCATTCCAGAGCCCTTATGTTACGACATCATGCCGCAGCATGCCCTAGCAGCAGCAAACAGAACCCCCAAGCCGCGACATGATGTCAGGGCATAGGCATTATTCAACAGAATTTCACTTTGACTGAAATTCTTCCCTAACCCTAAGTATATATAATACTTTGAAATTTTAGAAGAAGAGAGAGCCGTCCTAGGAGAGTTTTGGAGAGATTCTTTACACACTTTTTAGATATTGAATATTTTATTTTAGGGATCCAATAAAAAGCTTTTCGGATTGCAATTGTGAGAATATTTTTCATCAACTTCAACAAGAGATTCAACACTTCATCTGGTTTTGTTCTTATTTTCTTCATTATGTTTATGCTTTGTTTGAATCTTATTGCTTATTTGTGTTTAATGATGAACTAAAAATTTCTTGCTAAGATTAGGGCTAGCTAATTAATGAATGTGTAGTGTTTTTCAAATTTAATTTACGAACATGTTATTTCATGTGAGTTTGCATTTAAAACTTAATACCTATTAAAAACTTGGCCAATTTTAATAGGATTTTTGTTATGTGATTGAGACCGAAAGGTGATATTGCATAAAAGCAACGAGAATACGAACCGTGGATTAATTAAATACAGAGATATATTTGATAATACATGCAATAATCATAGGCACAATAGGCTTGTGCTGAAAGCTAGTGAATTCCATAAAACTTAATGCATTTTCATCTAATTTAACCTAGATAGAGATATTTAGGTTATTAGATTGTTAAATAGGATTAATATTGCTTGAGAAAGAATGTTGATCAATCTAGGGAATTCCGTTGTCACATGAATAACATAAGATACATACGCATATGAAAAACTTACATTGTAGTGAATTAGTGAACCCGAAATCTTAGTATCATATCACATATTGTTATTCGATTTACCTAGGTGTGCTTCTTAATTACTTGATTTTATTTTGGTTTTAGTTTTCATATTTATTTTCGACTCGTATTCGATAGTTTAGATAAAATTAAGAGTAGTGTCGTCTTGGTACTTGCTTACGTGATCCCGTGGATATGACACTCTGAATACTTCCCTTACTACTTTGAACTAGTACACTTGCTAGGAAGTTGGGGTTTAAACTTTTAACGCATCATAGAACATAAACAAGTTTGTTAATAATACATCTTTATTAAATTTTCACTAAATGAGAAACCTAAAATTGTTCACAAAAGTAAATCTTATGAATTGTTTTGAAAAACATTACAATATAACTACAATATTTCTTATTCATAGTCATGATCACTACAGCCTCTCTTACAGTTACTCACCATACAAAACAAATCTTAAACCTACAAGAAGAAAAGATTAGAATGAGTGACAAGTCACTTAACAATTATAATTCTCAACCTTAACATACATAACCTTTAACCTTAAATTCATATTTTAGAATATCTTAAATTATCTTATTTAATTCTTAACTTAATATCTTATTTTAATTTCTCTTAAGTAATTCTTCTTAAATCTTAATTTTTTTCTTCTCATTCATGAATACTATGACATGTATATCATGCTAACAACTATGACTTAACCTGAAGGTTTTCTTTTCATAAATATGCTTAAAATCATAATTTTAAAAACTTATCATAGTCAGTCTGAAGATCTTATCATAAAAACTAAACATAATCAATTTGAAGATCTTATTATAAAACTTGTCATAAAATCATAATTTTTCATAAAAATTATATGTTGATCAAATTTATGAACACAGATAATTGGCATCTAAGCCTTATGAGCCCTAAGCTAATTCACAATCAACACTCAATTTCTATTGAGTTTAGCCAATGACAATGTTTAATTTCTAATAGACACCGCTTTCCAATTTTTAATAGGCATGCAAACTCATAGATGTGTTTCTAATGAGCATAGTCGATGACATTGTTTAATTTTTAATCATTGTCACTTAGGCATTTCAACATCATTGTTCACCACTTAGGCATGTTAATTATTGTTCATTGCTTAGGCAAATTTTTTTGAACTTGCTATTGAAGTGGGGTAGTCCAAGGTTGTTGAGTTATGACTAGGATTTTACATTTCTTTTTCCTAAACCTACTATCGAAGTAAAGCATGTTTATGTTCATTGAAAATATCATGTTGACTATGCTAATTAAGTAATGCAATTTTTATATCTGAATGTTGATTAATAATTGATACGTTGTAAATATATTTTATATGTCGATAATTGTGATAAGAACTAGACATGAAAAATGTGTAATCCAAATTTCAAGTCATTATTGTCATAAAAGGATTAATTGAATGTGTCTTAATGTATGATGTTCGTTGTGTATAACGGGATTTGGGACCAATAGGGAGAAAGAATTAATGAACCCGTGTGTTAAAGGTAGGATTGCTCGCTTTGATTTATATGTTGCACTACAATGATTTAAACATGAAATGATGATCAAAACTTTATATTACCAAGGAATAAGTTAAAACGATAGGATTTACTGTACATTTACTTTGTACATTACTACCTTCATGTTAAACTGTGGTTATGTTGTTATGTTTTGGTTGATTTTTGTATAACACTTTTGTGCAATGCAGGGAAGAAAATGTAGTCAAAATAGCTTATGAGCTTTGCATACAAACCTGACCGTGGGCAGGTCAAAGAAAACTGCAATTTTGATTATTTTAATTTTGTTTTTAATATTTTGTTTTAACAAAATTTTTGTTTTGCAGGTATTTAATTTTAATAGGTTTGCTTAGGATTAGAAAAATATATAGAGGTGTATATGCAAAGCTTTATGTTTTTATTTTTTTTCTAATGTTATGGATGTTTGTTTCATTTTGCTTTTTTATGAAAAATATAATAAGTTGTTTGCATTACATGATGAACAAAAAAAAACTTAATTAAACTCGATAATACATTTAATGAACAAACTACCATTGAGTTGAGCTAACATCTTCCTATTACTATACCTAACTCTCCAAATCCAAACACTAGATAGGTGAGAAAAGTTGGGTCTATTAAGGTTGACGTCCTATAGTCACAAGTCCATTGTACTTATGTTGTATTCATTTATGTGTTATTGTTAAATATCATTGTATTTGTACATTTTTTATGATATTAATAATACGAGGTGTTTTTCAGATATATTATTCCTTTAAATATGTATTATATCCTTAGTATGATAGAATTAGGGTGATGAAATCAGATGACTGATTGTGCTCTTCATACATCTATATAGTAGTTATACTATAATTAGCCTATAACCCAAATATCACAATGAAATCTAGACATGAGTAATGGTGCGAGAATTATTATAGTATGTGTGATTCCATTAAAAGGTGGCAATGGTTTGCATGCACTAAGGCTATTGCTTGTAGCTTAATCTTACACTTGAGTGCATAATTTGGTGGCCATGTTCATTGGACTGACTCGATGATAATGATCTTTTATAAATGATGTTACTTACGTTTATAGATTAATTCTCATGACTTAATAAGTATATGTGATTTTTTGACTTGAGGTTTATCAGATCATCTCATACTAGGAATGGTACTATTTGATATCATCAAACTCGCTGCCATAATTGGGGTGTTATAAGGGTGGGCGATTAGTTGTATCATGATCAGTTTAGAGGCTATGATAGATCAATATAACATTTGTCAATCTTGAGCACTAAATGAGTATCTTTGTTGAATTATCCAAAACTATTAAGTCTATAGCCATAATCAGGTCGATCGATGTCATATCTTGGTTTAGACATATACATATATGAGGATACTTGAAATAGACACGTATTTATATCTTAGTCTCATAAGACATGGTGAAAAAAGGATCATATTGTATA